>JAVTVY010053840.1:0-26141 GCA_036873755.1 Hanleya hanleyi
ACGAAAGTATTGAGTTGGTATGCCAATGGAACGGTTGGCCACAGACATCTTGGGACCTCTTCCAGTATCTAAGTCGGGGAATAAATACATTCTTTTGGTAAGCGATTATTTTACCAAATGGGTAGAAGGATACGCCATTCCTAACCAGGAAGCATCCAGTGTTGCAGATAAAATAGTAACCGAGTTCATTTGTAGGTTTGGTGCAGCCAGGCAAATTCATTCTGACCAGGGTAGGAATTATGAGTCCAGACTGTTTCAGGAAGTGTGCGAATTACTGGGAATGGAGAAAACCAGAACAACCCCCCTGCATCCTCATTCAGATGGCATGGTGGAGCGATTTAATCGCACCCTTGAAACCCGACTCGCCATGATGGTAGATAAAAACCAAGCTGATTGGGATGAGCAACTTCCATTTGCTTTGATGGCTTACCGTAGCTCGGTGCATGAGACGACTGGAGAGACACCAAATCGCATGATGTTAGGGCGCGACATGGAGTTGCCCTTGGATTTAGTAACTGGCTTACCCCCATAGATTGAAGAGATTGAGACAGAGAAGTATCCTCAGATTTTGCGTGAGAGGCTTGAAGTCGCGTACGAGCGAGCACGGTCTCACTCTAAAGCTAAGCAAGCGATTAGTAACTGGCTTACCCCCATAGATTGAAGAGATTGAGACAGAGAAGTATCCTCAGATTTTGCGTGAGAGGCTTGAAGTCGCGTACGAGCGAGCACGGTCTCACTCTAAAGCTAAGCAAGCGATACAAGAGCGAAATTATGATCGGTGTAAGTTCGGTATACCATTCAAACGTGGCGATATTGTTTGGTTGTACAACCCCATGAGAAAGAAGGGACTGTCGACCAAACTGTCGTGTGCTTGAGAGGGCCCTTATCTCGTCATTGGTTGTATTGATGACACTATCTATCGCATACAGAGAAGTCAGATGTCAAAGTCAAAGGTAGTGCATTTCAATCGGTTGAAGCCTTACCTTGGCACGAAGTTCGTACGCTGGGATATTCCGACGGGTAACCCCAGCAAGGGTACACAGGTGAACATGGGTTCTGAGACGCCAGAGAGGAGCCCAACGAGCGATTCGTGCGTGCGAGTGGAACATGACGAGAAATCTTCCGAACGGCGAACACGGTCGGGACGGATAACTAGACAACCCGTACGATGGCTGAACTGGGTATCGAGGTAAATTCTTGGGGAATCTAACAAACCAGGTCTAATCATTCAAGCGTAGAAGGGGTTCTAGAATAGATTTCTAGAAAGAAGTCTGTCATATTCTCATGTGTCTATTCTGTCTATTTTATACCAGAATCAACACACAAATCACCATGCTGTTCACGTGCGATGTGTGCAAGGGCACATTTACAGCCAGGTCAAACTATTACAGACATCAACTTATTTGTGAAAAAGCCCCACCCAAAGTTAGCTGTCTACAATGTGACAGAGTGTATAGTAGATGCGATAACCTGAAGGAGCACATAAAGAGACGGCATTTGGGGAAGGCCGGTGCAAAGAAGTCTGGTGACCGCACCAAAACAACTAAAAGATAAAGACCAGATGAACGGCTCCTGGAAGATCCGGAGATCACCATCAGTCCCCCTGACGAGGATGTATCAACAGGAAATCAACCAAATGAAGATGGGCCATTGGATTTGTCCAGTCAAATGCCGACAGTTTACAGCCCGATTTCGGAAGCCAGCAATCATACACCAATTTGCCATGATCCGGAACCAAATCCGGACCCCATACGGACAGTTATCTTAGATACCATACCAGAGATGCCCACAGCCATTGGAATACCGTACATCCTAGGTTACTCGTCCACAATTCCTGTGATGCCGCCAACACCAACAGCAGGCAAGGGCCAATTCGATCAGGTGCCTTATCCATGCATGGAGAAGATCCACCGTACGATCATTTATCCCAATGGAATTACAATGTATGAGGATATTTTTCGGGACACCAGGCGTATGCCAAAGCACACTACCCATACACAGACGGAGATGTCAGCTACCATGGTTAACACATCAAAACCATTGACCCGAGATGATGAGACACAATACCAACATGTTTCCACCATCGACAGGAGCGCCAGTCCTTGTCCAAAGATTGCCAGGCACGATGTGTCCATTTCACCCATGATATCATCTTCAACCACAGTCGATGCTACAACATCTACGAAGTATGGAATTTGGATATGTACAGACCTGGGGTGTGAAGTCTGTCATGGCTCTGGAAACCATGCATCCATCATGATGGATGAGAATGCTCCATAAGTGAGTCCTGCAACTGAGAAGAATATTTAGGGAATCTTTTGGCATTAAATCAAATATTTTAGCATATTCCAGTTTCACTTGCTGTACATACGTGAACTGTTGCTGAATTGTTCGGAACGTTTATTACTACTTTTTGGAATTTGAGATATTGTATTCTGGATATACATCGGACAGTACCAGTACTGGATTATTAAAAATGGACACTTAAATTATTCATGTTGGATTTTGCTTGTGAGTGGTAAGCCTGTACAGTTGAATTTACAGACTATATAATCTGAACATCATATTCAACATTAGGTTGACTGATATTCTTGCGATTGTTGTTGTGTATGTATTTTAATGACTTAAAAAGGCCTATTTGAATACAATAGTTTACCTTTCGGTATCACAATTTTCTCCTAGCCATTGGGTTCAGTGATTATATTTTTGTGCAGGGACGCACAAATGCAGGGAGGGGGTAGTGTGACGAAATTTCGATACATTGACTTTGTCAAATACGTTATATATGCATAAATTTTGCTCGTATGGAAAGTGTTATGTCCGTTTCGGCCGAGTTAACATTAGTGGTGTTATCGCGGTGCCAGTTTTCGTTTTGTCTGGTTATGATCGATTACAGCGTCTGTAATAATTTTAGATCTTAAATGAATATGTACTGTGTAAGCGGAGGTCGCACTTTACCTGGAAATGTCGGTGAGGAAGTGTGGATTTCCTTTATTTCTTTCGTAGACGTGTAGTTTTGTCACATTGTTTCGTCCATGGACACTTCGTTGGAACTAACTCTGTGCGCTCGATTAGTATTTGGGATTCAAATTACGCATTTGTGCGTTCCTATATTTATATCAACAGATGTTGGGGATTATGTAATTTATATTTCCATACTAATTATTTTTCTAAGAGATTATTCATATTTTGAGGTCTTGTTCTTTACTAAAATATGGCCTTGTAAAGCTGTCAAACGCCAGTGTTTGAATTCTGATTGGCTCTGCCAATGAAATCACGGTACGTATGCCATGTGATCTCTACATCATTTGGCGGCCTATATGAAGTTCATGTAAGGTAAGATCTGTGCATTCTGCCCCTTGTTCTTGACGAGGTATGATCAACTTGCCACGGCAAGAGATTATAGACATACAAATATATATATATGTCATCCTACATCCTATAACGAAAATAGCTGACAAGTGGTATCCTTCAGGATGGAGTTTTACCAAAGTGAATATCCTTCATGTTGAGGTATCCTACAGTGGTGAATGGAAGGATACCATAGATGTCAGGATATATATATCATTCAGGATACCATAAAAGTCAAGTCATATATCCTTCAGGATATCATAGATATCAGGTCATATATCCTTCAGGATACTATAGATGTCAGGCCATATATCCTTCAGGATACTGTAGATGTCAGGATATATATCCTTCAGGATACCATAGATGTCGAGTCATATATCCTTCAGGATGCCATAAAAGTCAAGTCATATATCCTTCAGGATATCATAGATGTCAGGTCATATATCCTTCAGGATACTATAGATGTCAGGCCATATATCCTTCAGGATACTATAGATGTCAGGTTATATATCCTTAAGGATTTCAAAGATGTCGGGTCCAATATCCTTCAGGATACTATAGATGTCAGATTATATATCCTTAAGGATACCAAAGATGTCGGGTCATATATCCTTAAGGATATCATATATCCTTAAGGATACCCAAGAAGTCAGGATACCATATATCCTTAAGGATACCCAAGAAGTCAGGATACCATATATCCTTAAGGATACCCAAGAAGTCAGGATACCATATATCCTTAAGGATACCCAAGAAGTCAGGATACCAAATATCCTTAGGGATACTAGATACTTAGGAATCAAATATCCTTAAGGATACTTAAGTGGTACTATCCTGCAGGATACTTGTCTATTTCATATAAATCAAATTAGAAGCTGTTATATTGATAAATATCCTTAAGGATACTTCATTTCAACTATTACGAAACCAACAGAATAATAAAATCCGTGTTAGTTTACTTTGGTATAGTTATATTCCAATTTGAATAGTTAATATCCTTTAAAGGATATTCGACCTGGATATGCCTGTTTCCGGAGATGAAACTGCAGTACAGGTACCTTAAGTACTGCAGGTGGACCAGGTTTTGTCTTGTAGATCTACTATCGATGTTGTGTAATACTGAGAGATGTATCCTACGATTGAGTAGCCCGACCATAGGGAGATGCCAGGATTGCTTAGACGGCACTGCAGGATAGAGTGAGAGTTACCTATCAGGAGCTGCAGGTGGATCGTGGACTAGGTAGTGCTATCCTTAGACGGCGGGAGCGGTTACATGTCTTTAGGGTATCAAAAACCAGTTGTTCAGTACTGCAGGTTGGTCACTTTAGTGATTCAGGAGAACTGGCTTAAGTGACACTGGGAATACCTTTGATATTCTACCTCGATAGAGGAAACCATGGTTCGAGTGTCCTTGAAGGAATCTTAGTATTTCAAAACCTGTTGTTATTCTTTTTCTTTTGGTATAATAATTAATGCAGCCTTTTTGATACAAGTAGTGTATGATTTATTTAGGAGAGGGCTAAATTCTATCATAGACGAGTTCAGCCACCGTACGAAATATCTACTTTATCAGGTGCTCCTGCACCATATGAAATCGGTTTACGCTTCGGTGAATTGACCCGGTGAATTTGTACAAAGATGAATCTTGTAAAATACATGTATATATAAAAGCACTTTGTAAATAAGAATATAATTACTATTCTTTGAAACTGGAAATTTGGTGTTGACTCCATCTTTCAGTAGTTGTTCCATTTATCTACTAAGTGTAACCTTTGAAATTAAGGCTCTCCGTAATGCTTTGCTGATGTATCCTCTGGCTGGGTTAAAAGTGAATAACCCACCTTACCAACTCAACTTACCATGAGTATTTGGTGAATAGAGGCAAACCCATGTAACGAGTGCCTTCTAAATGAGATAGACGTTACCATGGTGATACTATGAGAGAGAAGAGCCAGAAGCCTAGGAGACGATCTCTGACCTACAGTATATGGGTGGGCTATTGATTTCGGTCTATAGGAAGGCTCTTTTCATATCTATGATATTCCTACGAGGGTCGTGACACCTTACGTCACTGGTGACAGCAAACTAACTTGATACAAGACAAACTAAATCAGTCGACCAATCAGAAAATTCGTTACAATATAAACAATGTTGGTATTTGTTATCAAATCAATTAACCTGCTACCTGATTGGCCATAAAAGAGTCTCAAGATTTGCATGGTTGGTATTTTTTTCTTATAAATTAATTGACTTTAAGAATTATGGAAGGAATCTGGCAACATTTTGGAGAGAAAATATTGTCCCCATCTTCCATGACCCACCCCCAAGCTGTTTCCATGGTGATATTTGGTCACATCCGGATTTCAATGTGCTGTAGCTCAAAATCGAGCCGCTCATCAAGGGTCCAGATATCGATATTTTTTTAGGCGAACAAACCGTCTCTCTGACAAGGTAGGTCATTAGTACCAACGAAATATTGGGAACCCCTTTTTCTGGGGATGTGCCCAGCTCATTTATTACATAAAAAGGAAGGACAATTAATAGTGGTTTCTAACCTACAAACACATCTGCAGGCTGCAGTAGGAAAGAGGAAGTATCCGTGGGACACGTGTGCAGAGCTAGCCGTCTGAGCTCCCTTAAGGTCCATTCTCACGGTGCGATTTGTAGTAACAACTTGTAGCATACAACTTAGTTGCATCGTGAGAACACTCGTGCGATTTTAGTCGCATGCTACAAGTCGTATGAAATAGGGCAGGTCCTATTTCATGCGATTAGTTGCATGCTACAAATCGGGGGATTCCCCGCCCGAGTTGTTACTACAAATCGCACCGTGAGAATGGGCCTTTAAGGGGAGATAACTTTTATTTCTTGCAAGGAATCTCCTAAAGGTGGAAATAAGGCATAGCAATAGCAGGTTTGATTTGATAACAAATACCAACATTGTTTATAAATGTTTAATTTTTCCTGCAAAAATGGCGTCACTGTGACGTCACCAAGCAGACGTCTTGAATATTTTTGCATTTTCGACTAGAGCGAGACTCGAAGATATATGATGTCAAGTTTAAACTCCCTAGACTCAAAGATAAGGAAAATATTCAGATATTGGTCAAATTATTCGCATTCCGTTTATATTAGCTATTTTGACCTGTGGTTGCTATGGAAAAAGGTGTTTTATCAAAATGCTCAAGGGTGCCAGGTGGGCACCCTTCGGTTTCGTTATCTGCATCTTCCATACATGTCAAAACCATTAAAACCTGTCATGGGACCTCTAGCGCAAGGTTCGACCCAAAAAACTTATTTGGCTGCCGGACTATTCACACCCTGCAATTTACAGAAAAGGAAACGTTACCTTACAAATATCGGAGAGGGCGATTCAATTTAGGCGAATCGTTGACAATGAATTTTACACAATTTACCGTATTAGTTCTATAGTGAACAAAGAAAAGTTTCGAAAATTGTTTGAAATTCATCGTCAACTATTCGGTTAAACATGAATCGCCCTTACCAACATTTCTATGGAAACCTATTATTTTCTGTATCTCTCAGGAGCTTTTAGGTTTTCACTTTATTGTGTGTTTACATGCTTGAAAGCTCAGTATTTAAAATGTAAAAGTCCGGGAACTAATAGCACTACACATGCAATGTCATTATCTCCAGGCATACGCTTTTCAACATTTTACAACAACAACACTCGCTTCACTACCACTTTATACTTTTCTGCTATATGGTACATCTCTCCTGGGATGTTTTATATTTAAATTTAGACTTCGAATATTTAGATTTCGAAGATACTATCTAACGATACCTCTTTCCCTATTGTATTGAGTCCGGGAGTTTCTGCATCACCTCATCTCCAGCATCATGTGTGTTTTTTTGGCCTCAAATAATTACTGATGCCCAGTTGTGACAATAACAGGGTAGCCTGCGTTGCGACATTAGCTGGCGACCTGACAACTGCTAAATAAACAATTGTCGCCCTTGCCCTAAAATATCAATTTTCCCAAACTAACCGTGTGTAAAATAACCATTGAGCACGCCTATGAAAACATTATTTCTTAAATAATCTATGATACAGGATTTTCACATTATTTTTTTATAAAACAAATAAACCAATTGAGCTGTTCCATGAATATGCGCATAAAATTGGCGCTGGAATGAAATACGTGAATTTTATTACTTTTATGTATGCCAAGTCCTTAATATCAATTATTATCCAGTTCAAAAATCCTTTTACCACTGCTCTCTTAAATGCTTACGTTTTCCTTTTTTATCAAATTTCCTTTAAATATCGCTAATTTGGTAGTTGCGCAGAAACATGCGCAGTGGACGTTAAATGGAATTTGTCCGGAACCTCCTTAATTTCAATATATTTGGTATAATAGTTCAGCCAATCAATAATTGTGGTACTATATGCTTGTACCACATTACGAAGGCACGGCGAAAGTAATTGGTGATTGGAGGGGCCACTATCACAGCACAAATAAGCGAGTGTCCAGGGGCCGCCCAGGCCCCGGAAGCTCCAGGGTTCTTAGATGGCCGGAGACGCGTTCTAGCGTATTTGTTCGGAAGTAGATGTTTGGAAGTAGAAATAATTTAAATATTAAATATATATCATTTCAATCGAATGGTTCATTAAGCTTGAAATCATGTCACCAACACAGATGTTTTCTACTTGTTGAGCGGAACACAGGTCAACTTATGAGTGTGAATGAGTCATCCTCCATAATGCAGCTCTCTATACTCCTATCTCCGTACCAGGGCTATAAAGTTATTATAATAACTGTATAGCCCAGTATACTGGAACTATCCGTTTAAAATATCAACCAATGAACGGACGGCGTTTTGGGGCAATACGCTATCTTCGTGGGATCTCGGAAAAAATAGATGAAGGTCCAGTTTATGTAGAGAAGAACCTGAAGGACAAATTTTTTGAAATCCGAGAGGAAACAACATGAGGGCGTATAGGCCTACTAAGTCAAAAAAAATCGGATAGTCTGCAAACATCTGGCTTCAAAGCAACCAGATGGAGACATTGCCTGGCGCTTAATTCGTAAAAATAGGGCATGTTCGGAGAGGTCATAAGCTCACGAAGATTTCCGATTGAAGTGGCTGATATTCGTTGCGATGTACAAGCTATCGGTCATGGCTCGGATTTGATAGACGAACCATGACTTAATTGGGATGCTGAAATGAGCAAGGATGCCCCTCATGATTATTGGAAAGTAAAATCTGCATTCAATACAGATATAGGTTCTACGCTTTATTCTATCGGTTTTTTTATCTGTTTTTTTTTTTTTGCTGAAAATATTGCCCCCCCCAGTAGTAGGGAAAGGTGATTTCGAGCCATATTGACCTTTGATCTCAAAAATTTGCATATTGAGGAAAAAAGCTACCTCCGAACACAGAAGAGTTCCAATTTTTCCTTTGACAGACAATCAGAAGCGAGTATTTTGACCTCAGGTAAGGTCACATGACTTTAGACCTCGAATTCCTCCGCGGTGATGCGGTCTGGCGGTGATGCGGTCGCGGGGAAAAGCTTCCGCGGAGAAAATATAGTCCCCAGACTTCAAATACGCTGCATGGTCCGATTGGGTCGAGTGAGGTATCAAAGTGAAGCATTCGTGCAGGGGCATCCAGTCATGGGTGGGTGCATGTAGAATTAGGGGTATGACGTCATTTCCGGTCTGGGTGAATGGGGCGTGACTTGGGAACATGATAGGACATGTACATTTGCGTACACTTCGCCATCCATAAGATGGCTTGCGAATCGTGTGTCTCCATTATCGCGGAGCGATATCCAGTGTTTTACCGGATTCTGTTCGGCCTTCATCCGGCGGAGAACAGACTCGAGAAATCTGATGAATTACAGGTTTTCATACTACTTCTGAAACAGATATTGCCTGGGCTTACAAAATATATAGGTATGTATAACTTTTGTATCATCCAAGAGGTGTGGTGGATCTGAAATTGTGAACAAGTAGTTCATCACATGATTCGAAAATGGCGAGTTACGTTGGGGTTACGTCGGTAGGCTTTAGCTGATTGGCTGACGAAGTCACGTGGTATTGATTTATGGAAATTCCCTTTAGCCGTTGCCGAAAGTAGGCTGAACATGGATACACACGATCCCAGGGTCAGTCTTACCGCGTATAGATGACCGAAATGGTTACAGGTTGAGGACATGTACTGACCTGTCTGTGGGGTTTTTCCCGCCAGAACTTCGCTGACGTCTGCGCCTGCATCCGGTATGTATGAAGGTCTGAGACCTGGGAACATGATAGGAATGTATGTACTGACCTGTCTGTGGGGGTTTTCCCGCCAGAATTTCGCTGACGTCTGCACCGAACACCTGGCTCCCCGAATTGCAACATTGTTGCACGTTCGCTACAATGTTGCGGCATCGTAAACACCTGGTCTGGTGCCTACGTGTCTGCGTGAGTTCACGTGCCGAACACCTGGCTCCCCGAATTGCAACAATGTTGCACGTTCGCTACAATGTTGCGGCGACCGTGAACACCTGGTCTGGCGTCTGCGTGAGTGAGCTCACGTGCCGAACACCTGGCTACCCGAGAACAAGGCATGTCCAGACTTGTTCTGGGTTGTGCAGTTCTGCCATGCAGAGGACGGGTAGTTAGGAATGCATCAACCTCCCCACAGCGCATGCTCCATTTCGCAGGCTCCATTACCATCCCTGCCACCAATAGCGGAAGTTGACCTTTACTACGTTGCTATGACGTATAGAGGAAACCAACCAACGCACGGTTCAGTTTGAATCCGGCCGAACAACTCCTTTAGTGTTGCACATGTGCGAATTACCTTTCATATGCTCTGTCCAGATAAACAGGGAAAATTATCTCCAGATAATTCTTTTTAACGCTAGGTCAACCGAGGTATTATGCAAACTTGAAAAGTAATCGAAATGTTCCGTAAACATCTATTTCACTATATGATGTAACTTCCGGCGATGTGCGCGAAGGCCCCGAATCCGGTCCAAAAATTTGACTGGTGGCTGGGGTGTTATTAGACCCCCAGCGAGGTGGTTGGGAATGCATATTAGATCTATAGACAAAGTGTATGGAAATAGACGTTTTGGGATCTAGGTGGGCCACTAGTGGGTCGATGGGGTCGTATGAGGTATCAATGTGAAGCATTTGTGAAGGCGCATCTGATGGGCTGGGTGTGGGGTTGAAATATTGTCATTCTGCGCATGCGCGGTAGACAAAGGGTATGGAAATAGACGTTTTGGGGTCTAGGTGAGCCACTAATGAGCCGATGGAGTCCGTATGAGGTATCGATGTGAAGCATTCGTGAAGGCATCCGAGGGCTGGGTGTGGGGTTGAAATATCGTCGACATTCTGCGCATGCGCGTGAGACAAAGAAGGTATGGGAAATAGCCGTTTTGGGGTCTAGGTGGGCCACTGATGGTCCGATGGAGTTGAGTGAGGTATCAATGTGAAGCATATGTGAGGGGGCATCCGATGGGATGGGTGTGGGGTTGGAATATCGTCATTCTGCGCATGCGCCGTAGACGAAGGGTATGGAAATAGACGTTTTGGGGTCTAAGGCGTCTAATGGTCTGATAGGGTCGAGTGATGTATCAATGTGAAGCATTCGTGAAGGAGCATCCGTCTGGGTGGATGTGACGTCATTCTGCGCATGCGCAGTATACCAAGTATATAGAAATAGACATTTTGCCGCCGACATGGGTCACTATTGGTCCGATGGAGTCGTATGAGGTCTTATTTTGAAGCTCTCGTGAGGGAGCATCCACCTGGACTAGTGTATCGTTCATTGTCAACATTCTGTGTATGCGCAGACAGGGAATTGCGGGAAAAGGGTATGGAAATAGACGTTTTGGGGTCTAGGTGGGCCACTAGTGGGCCGATTGGATCGAGTGGGGTATCAATGTGAAGCATTCGTGAGGGAGCATCCACCTAGACTAGTGTCTCGGCCGTTGTCAACATTCTGCGCATGCGCAGACAGGCAATTGTGAGAAAAGGGTGTGGAAATAGACGTTTTAGGGTTTACGTGGGCCACTAGTGGTCCTATGGAGTCGTATGAGGTATCAATGTGAAGCAGTCGTGAGGGAGCATCCGCCTGGGCTAGCGTGTCGTTCGTTAGTGTGTCGTCTTCGCATGCGCAGACAGGAGATCGTGGGAAAAGGGTATGGAATTAGACGTTTTGGGATCTAGGCGAGCCACTAATGGGCCGATGGAGTCGAGTGAGGTATCAATGTGAAGCATATGTGAGGGAGCAGCCGCCTGGGGTAGTGTGTCGTCCGTTTTCGACATTCTGCGCATGCACAGACAGGGAATTGTGGGAAAAGTGTGTGGAAATAGACGTTTTGCGGTCTAGGTGAGCCACTAATGGTCCGATGAAGTCGAGTGAGGTATCAATGTGAAGCATACGTGAGGGGGCATCCGCCTGGACTAATGTCTCGGCCGTTGTCAACATTCTGCGCATGCGCAGAAAAGGGTATGGGATAAATTGTGGGAAAAGGGTATGGAAATAGACGTTTTGGGGTCTAGGTGAGCCCCTGATGATCCGATGGTGTCGTATGAGGTCTTATTTTGAAGCTCTCCCCATGGAGCATCCGCCTGGACTAGTGTGTCGTTCGTTTTCAACATTCTGCGCATGCGCAGACAGGGAATTGTGGGAGAAGGGTATGGAAATAGACGTTTTGGGGTCTAGGTGGGCCCCTAATGGTCCGATGGAGTCGAGTGAGGTATCAATGTGAAGCATACGTGAGGGAGCATCCGACTGGACTAATGTATCGTCCGTTTTCAATATTCTGCGCATGCGCAGTCTGGCCGTAGTATAGAAAGCAGGCATTTTGGGGGTACGTGGGGGTGTGTTTGGGGTGGAGATGGACCACTATTGGTCCAAATGGGTCTTGGGATGTGTCAAAGTGAAGCTTTGTGGGGTAGAGTCAGAATGGGGTGTATTTTATTGCAAGTCGCGTCAATCTGCGCATGCGCAGTTGGGTGTAATAAGTAAAGTGGTCATTTTGGGGGTGCGTGGAGGGGTGTTTGGGGGTAGAGATGGACCACTATTGCACCGAATGTGTCGTGGGATGTGTAATTTTGTAGCTCTCGGGGTGTAGACCCGATTTGAGGGCTGTTCACAGCATCTGTGACGTCATCTGTGACGTCATCAGTACGAGTAGTAGCGAAAGCGGGCATTTCGTTTAAGTCAAGGAAGGTATTTGGGGTCTAGGTAGGCCACTATTGGGCCAAATGTGTCGTGGGATGTGTCATTTTGTAGCTCGCGGGGTGTAGACCCAGATGTGAGAAATGTCCACAGCATCTGTGACGTCATCGGTGACGTCATCAGTACGAAGAGTAGCGAAAGTGGGCATTTTGGGGCAGTGAAGGAAGGTATTTGGTGTAGAGATGAACCACTATTGGTCCAAATGCGTCGTGTGGGGTGTCATCTTGTAGTTCTCGTGGCGCCGACCACCATTTGAGGGATGTTCATGTCATCTGTGACGTCATCAGTAGGAGTAGTAGTGAAAGTGGGCCTTCTTGGGCAGTGAAGGAAGGTATTTGATGTAAAGATGGATAAATCATATTTTTCATGCATTATACCATATCTGTGCTCTATTATACCATACCTGTCCTGAATTATACCATATCTGTGCTGTATTATACAATGTCTGTCCTGTGTTATACAATATCTGTCCTGTGTTATACAATATCTGGCCTGTATTGTACCATATATGTCTTGTATTATACAATATATGTTCTGTTTTCATATCATATATGTCCTGTATTATACAATATACGTTCTATTTTATACCAAATCTGTGCTGTATTATACAGTATCTCTCCTGTATTATACCAAGTTTGTGCTGTATTATATCATATGTTCTGTATTATACAATATTTGTCCTAAATTATACCATATCTGTCCCGCATTATACCATATCTGTGCTGTATTATACCATATCTGTCCTGTGTTTGCGATATGTCCTGTATTATACAATATCTGTCCTGTATTATACCATATCTGTGCTGTATTATACAATACCCGTGTTGTAATATACCATATCTGTCCTGTATTATATCATATATGTGCTATATTATACCATATCTGTCCTCTATTATACCAAATCTCTCCTGTGTTGTACCATATCTGTTCTGTATTTGTCCTCTATTATACCCTATATGTTCTGCATTATACCAGATCTGTGCTGTATTGATCCGTGGTGGAGACCACGATTTGAGGGATGTTTACTTCATCTATGGCGTCATCAGTACGAGTAGTAGCGAAAGTGGGCATTTTGGGGCAGTGAAGGATGTATTAGTAGTATAAAAGCGCATTTCGAGCCCTATTGACCTCGCGGTGCAATGCGCAATGAGTGTATGCGCGTATGTGTGTGTGTGCGTGTGTGTGTGTATGCAAGTGTGTGTATGCGTCTGTGTGTGTGTGTGTGTATGTACGCTACCACCACCACCACCACACACCACCACACGACTACCACCACCACCACACACTACCACACACCACCTCCACCACCACCACACACCACCTCCACACCCACCACACACCACCACACACAACACAACACCACCACCACCACCGCCGGGCGCTGACGGGCATACCACCAAACATTGGTCAAACAGAGCTATACCTCCAAACACTTGTCAGACAGGGCTGTAACACCAAACACTGGTCAGACAGGGCTATACTACCAAACACTGGTCAAACAGGGATATACCAACAAACACTGGTCAAAGAGGGATATACCAGCAAACACTGGTCAAAGAGGGCTATACAACCAAACACTGGTCAAACAGGGCTATACTACCAAACACTGGTCAAACAGGGCTGTACCACCAAACACTGGTCAAACAGGGCTATACCACCAAACACTGGTCAAACAGGGCTATACCACCAAACACTGGTCAAACAGGGCTAAACCACCAAACACTGGCCAAACAGGGCTATACCACCAAACACTGGTCAAACAGGGCAACACCAGCAAACACTGGTCAAACAGGAAAGAGTGAGGAGAAATATTAGACCTGCATCACTAACTGTATTGTAGATGTATTGATAATAAGAAGTTTGAGTATCTCTGATGATCCATATTGAACGGAAGTGACCTTTGACCCATACGCACCATTATTATCCGGTATTCTGCAAGAGCATTTGGACACCTGTTAACCTCAATAATTTGCATATGACCTCTTTGAGGTCACTTCCGTTTCCGTTCACGTGACCGGAACTGACATTTGACCCTGCGCGCAATTTTTATCCGGTATTGTTAGCGCGCGCAGGGTGGTTTGACCAGTGTTTGGTTGTAAAGCCCTCTTTGACCAGTGTTTGCTGGTATATCCCTCTTTGACCAGTGTTTGTTGGTATATCCCTGTTTGACCAGTGTTTGATAGTATAGCCCTGTCTGACCAGTGTTTGGTGTTACAGCCGTCTGACCAGTGTTTGGAGGTATAGCTCTGTTTGACCAATGTTTGGTGGTATGCCCGTCAACGCCCGATGGTGGTGGTGGTGGTGTGTTGTGTGTGGTGGTGTGTGGTGGTGGTGGTGGTGGTGTGTGGTGGTAGTCGTGTGTGGTGGTGTGTGGTGGTGGTGGTGGTAGTGTGTGATGGTGTGTACATACATACACACACAGACGCATACACACACTTGCATACACACACACACACACGCACGCACACACACACATACGCGCATACACTCATTGCGCATTGCGCCGCAAGGTCAATAGGGCTCGAAATGCGCTTTTATACTACTAACCCATCCTTCACTGCCCCAAAATGCCCACTTTCGCTACTACTCGTACTGATGACGTCATAGATAACGTAAACATCCCTCAAATCGTGGTCTCCACAACGGGTCAACACAGCACAGATCTGGTATAATGCAGAACATATATGATATAATAGAGGACAAATATGGTATTATACAGAACAGATATGGTACAACACAGGAGAGATTTGGTATAATAGAGGACAGATATGGTATAATACAGCACAGATATGATATAATACAGGACAGATATGGTATATTACAGCACGGGTATTGTATAATACAGCACAGATATGGTATAATACAGGACAGATATTGTATAATACAGGACAGATATCGCAAACACAGGAGAGATATGGTATAATACAGTACAGATATGGTATAATGCGCGAGAGATATGGTATATTACAGCACGGGTATTGTATAATACAGGACAGATATCGCAAGCACAGGACAGATACTGTATAATACAGCACAGATTTGGCATAAAATAGAACGTATATTGTATAATACAGGACATCTATGGTATAAAAACAGAACATATATTGTATAATACAGGACATATATGGTAGAATACAGGCTAGATATTGTATAACACAGGACAGATATTGTATAACACAGGACAGATATTGTATAACACAGGACAGATATTGTATAATACAGCTCAGATATGGTATAATTCAGGACAGGTATGGTATAATAGAGCACAGATTTGGTATAATGCAAGACAGATATGGTATAATACAGCAAAGACATGGCTTCTCTCCTTCACGATGCCGCAACATTGTAGCGAACGCGCAACAATGTTGCAATTCGGGGAGCCAGGTTTTCGGTGCAGATGTCAGCGAAATTCTGGCTGGGAAAACCCCACAGACAGGTCAGTACATGTCCTATCATGTTCCCAGGTTACGCCCCATTCACCCAGGCCGGAAGTGACGTCATACCCCTAATTCTACATGCGCCCACCCAAATCTGGATGCCCCTTCACGAATGCTTCATTTTGATACCTCACTCGACCCAATCGGACCATGCAGCGTGCGTGCAAGATCTATGGGGCTACGTTTCGTAACATGTGTCTAATTCCGCTTAACCCGGGGCTAGGGGCCGTATGAGCCCATGTACTTCAAGATCCTCATGGTACTCATATGAACAGTCACAATCAAAGCGTGACTGAGGTACATCATTTTTAGATGACGACTCTATAACGAATATTATGGATTAAGAATACTGATCAGCGATACGGATTTGATATTTTGGAACATCATGATGTCTTGCCGGCATCATTGAAAACTGTTGACCGCTTCTCTCTTGCAGGAAACAAGCCTATGTTTATGTATACTTTTGTCTTTTTGAATTTGGTGCTAATACTGTTATATGGAAATGGAATAGGTCTTTGGATTATGGACGCGGATATTCTCTAATGGACGACGGCTGGATTATGAATGACGGACTAGACGCTTGTAATTTGAAGTCTGGGGACTACTTTTTCTCCGCGGAAGCATTTTCCCGCGACCGCATCACCGCCAGACCGCATCACCACGGAGGAATTCGAGGTCAAAAGTCATGTGACCTTGCCTTTCCACCTGCTGATTGGCTGTCAAAGCAAAAATTGGAACTCTTCTGTATTCGGAGGTAGCTTTTTTTCTCAATATGCAAATTTTGAGGTCAAAGGTCAATATGGCTCGAAATCTCCTTTCCCTACTTTCCCCGTCCCTCTATTCCGCCGTCTCTATTACGCAAATATCCCAGTGTTTGTTTTTATTATTATGACATTTGCGATATGAAAGCTGTTAATAATAGAAACATTAAAAAATAATGTAAGCACTCCTTTAAGGGGAGGGTAAGTACAATATTTTGATACTTCTAAAAATGAGGATATCTCAAAGATTTTTATATATATTGGATACATGATCAAAATTATTTGAAAAAACATCATTTGCACAAAGATATATATATATCGGTTTCCATGGTAACGGCGGCCATCTTGGATTTTGGCGCTAAATTAGGAACGCATAATACGCTAAAGTAAAAGAGCAAACTTCATCAAAGTTGCAGCGTATCTCTGTGGTGTGTTCCTTTGTGCAAATAAGAAGTTTCAAGCAAAACTAACCATTGGAAACAAAATTTAAGCCGTTTTACTGATTTACACTAAAAAAGCATATGCCTTTTTAGTGTCGTATTTAGTTTAAACCAGTAAAACAGCTCAAATTTTTTATCCAATGGGTATTTTTGCTTGAAACTTCTTATTTGCGCAAAGGGACACATAACAGAAATACCCTGCAAGTTTGATGAAGTCAGCTCTTTTACCTGGGCATATAATGAGTTCCTAAGTTAAGCACCAAAATCCAAAATGGCTGCCGTTACCATGGCAACCGATATATATACCTTTGTGAAAATGCAGTTTTTTCAAATACTTTTGATGATATATCAGTAGTATACAAAGAGCCTTTCGAGGTCCCAGCCCCTCACTGCGCATGCGCAGAACTTGGTTTGACGTCACAATTGAGGGGGTGATGAGGGGGTGCGCATGCGTGAGTGATGTGTGGTGGAGGTGGGTACAAGATGGCGGCTATTTACCTCCCACCACACCACGACACAGTCCGCCATTTTGTACCCACCTCCACACACAGTGCACTGATTGACACCGGTGTGGTGGAGGTGGGTACAAGATGGCGGCCTGTGTGGTGGTGTGGTGGGAGGTGAGTATCCGCCATTTTGTACCCACCTCCACCACACATAAACACTGACTGACAAAAAAAAAAAAGTTCCGGCAAAAAAAAAAAAAAATGTATTCATGCGCGGTGATGCGGTTTGGCCGTGGTTTTGGCGGTGATTCGGTCTCGGAAAAAAGTAGTCCCTAGATAAAATGGTCCGATTGGGTCGAGTGAGGTATCAAAGTGAAGCTTATGTGAAGGGGCATCTAATGGGCTGGGTGTGGGGTTGAACTATCGGCCTTCTGCGCATGCGCGGTGGCCGAAGGGTATGAAAATAGCCGTGTTGGAGCTAGGGAAGCCCCTAAGGGTCCGATGGGGTCGAGTGAGGTATCAAGTGAAGCTTATGTGAAGGGGCATCTGATGGGCTGGGTGTGGGGTTGAAATATCGGCATTCTGCGCATGCGCGGTGGCCCAAGGGTATGGAAATAGCGGTTTTGGAGCTAGGGAGTCCCTAATGGGCCAATGGAGTCGTATGAGGTATCAAAGTGAAGCATTCGTGAAGGGGCATCTGATGGACTGGGCGTGGGGTTGAAATATCGGCATTCTGCGCATGCGCGGTGACCCAAGGGTATGGAAATAGACGTTTTGGAGCTAGGGAGCCCCTAATGGTCCAATGGGTCGAGTGAGGTATCAAAGTGAAGCATTCGTGAAGGGGCATCTGATGGACTGGGTGTGGGGTTGACATATCGGCCTTCTGCGCATGCGCGGTGGCCCAAGGGCATGAAAATAGCCTTTTTGGAGCTAGGGGAGCCCCTAATGGTCCAATGGGATCGAGTGAGGTATCAAAGTGAAGCATTCATGAAGGGGCATCTGATGGACTGGGTGTGGGGTTGAATTAGGGTCATTCTGCGCATGCGCGGTGGCCCAAGGGTATGAAAATAGACGTTTTGGCATCTAGGGGAGCCCCTAATGGTCGAATGGGGTCGAGTGAGGTATCAACGTGAAGCCTAGGTGAAGGGTATTTGATGGCTGGGTGGCTGCATGTAAAATTTTTCCTGAAAAAAAATACGGAACACGGACTTTATCGAAAAACCTGGGAAAATGCCTATATGGGGTATGAGGGGTATATAGGTCGCCGGGCTTAACGGGGCTTGTCTATCAACAGAGTTATCTTCCCCTAGTTCCAGGGTGGGTGTATGTAAAAATTTTCCTGAAAAAATACGGAATACGGACTTTATCCTAAATTACGGGAAAATGCCTATATGGGGTATGGGAGGTATAGGACCATCCTGGGAAACGTACTTCTATATATTTGCGGTAGGGTTGTGAGGTCTCGTTTTACTCGTCTCGTCATTTAGAACATGATAGGAAGTGTCAGCGCCTAAGTGTAACACTTCAAAGGCCCTTTTCAGGGCCAACCATCTTTCTCGGAAGAGAAAACTTCTTTCAAAAGCACAAAAAATTAACACCAGCCCCCATCATCCTTTTTCTAAAAAAACAAAAAAAATTCAAAAAAAAATAAAAAAATCTTCATACTGTCAAGGTGAATTTTTTTTTATTTTTTTTATTTTTGAGGTAGTGGGTCGAGTGAGGTATCAAATTGAAGCTGACGTGAAATGCTTCACATTGATACCTCACTCGACCCCATTGGACCACTAGGGGCTCCCCTAACTCCAAAAAGGCTATTTTGAAGATCAATATCAATCTTCATTTTTTTTTTTTTTTTCAATTTTAATTTTGGAGGTAGTGGGTCGAGTGAGGTATCAAATTGAAGCATTTCATGAATGCTTCACATTGATACCTCACTCGACCCGATTGGACCATTAGGGACGCCTCTAACCCCAAAAAGGCTATTTTGAAGATTGATAGCAATCTTCAATGTTCATTTTTTTTATTTTGGAGGTAGTGGGTCGAGTGAGGTATCAAATTGAAGCTGACGTGAAATGCTTCACATTGATACCTCACTCGACCCGATTGGACCATTAGGGACGCCCCTAACCCCAAAAAGGCTATTTTGAAGATTGAAGATTGATATCAATCTTCAAAATAGCCTTTTTGGGGTTAGAAGCGTCCCTAATGGTCCAATCGGGTCGAGTGAGGTATCAAATTGAAGGTAACGTGAAGGAGCATCTGATAGACTGGGTGTGGGCTTGAATTAGGGTGATTCTGCGCATGCGCGAAGGCCGAAGGCTATGAAAATAGCCTTTTGGAGCTAGGAGAGCCCCTAGTGGCCCGATGGAGCCGAGTGAGGTATCAATGTGAAGCATTCATGAAGGGGCATCTGATGGACTGGTGTGGGTTGAACTATCGGCATTCTGCGCATGCGCGAGAATGGAAATAGACGTTTTGGAGCTATTTTACTATTAAAAAAGGAAAAAAGAATGAACACTAAGCATTTTTTTAATTTTCTACTATTTTTTATTAACACAGAATGAACGTATTCACAAGGGTATTGAATTTAATACAATTATATCTGAGTATTGAATTTTTAATACAATTAACAGTCAAAAAACTCTGAAATTTTTAATACAATTATACGCTCTCCAGATCAATAAATGTGTATGGTCAATGTTTTTCAACACTTGTTCTGCTCAATAGTTCGCCAACAAGACTTGTATGAATTCATCATCGTCTTTCCGTCCTTGGTGCACATAGATGTACGTAATAATCTCTTCACGTGGAATTTTGGCAGGGCAAGCCGCTTCCACGCCCAGGGCAATTTGCTGCTCGACCCACTTCTATACATTTGCGGTAGGGTTGTGGGGTCTCGTTTTACTCGACTCGTCATTTAGAACACGATAGGAAGTGTTGCGGAGCGAATCGGTGAAATTTTTGAAAAAAGTCACCGAGGCCTGGGTAGGCCCATAGGCCTATACTGCATGGCTATGGGTGTATAGGCCCATACGGGGTGGACATGCTGGAGTCTAGGTGGGCCACTCATGGTCCAATGGGGTCGAGTGAGGTCTTATTTTGAAGCTCTCGTGGAGGAGCACTTGACTACACTAATGGTTCGTCCGGGTTCAATAGTCTGCGCATGCGCAGTCTGGCCGTAGTATAGAAAACAGGCATTTTGGGTGCTATGTAGGGGTGTGTTTGGGTTAGAGATGAGCTAATCACGGTTCGAATGGGTCGTGTGAGGTGTCAAAGTGAAGCTTGTGTGGGGGTAGAGTCAGAATGGTGTGTTTTTGAATGCATGTCGCGTTAATCTGCGCATGCGCAGTTGGTTGTGGTAAGTAAAGTGGCCATTTTGGGGCAGCGAAGGAAGTTATTTGGGGTCGAGATGGGCTAATCACGGTTCGAATGCGTCCTGAAAGGTGTCATCTTGTAGTTCTCGGGGTGTACATTCCGATTTGAGGGATGTTCGCGTCATCTGTGACGTCATCGGTGACGTCATCGGTACGAGTAGTAGCGAAAGTGATGGCCATTTTCGGGCAGTACATGAAGGTATTTGGGGTCGAGATGGGCTATTCACGGTTCGAATGCGTCCTGGAAGGTGTCATCTTGTAGTTCTCGGGGTGTACATTCCGATTTGAGGGATGTCCGCGTCATCTGTGACGTCATCGGTACAAGTAGTAGCGAAAGTGGCCATTTTCGGGCAGTACATGAAAGTATTTGGGGTCGAGAGGGGCTATTCACGGTTCGAATGCGTCCTGGAAGGTGTCATCTTGTAGTTCTCAGGGTGTACATTCCGATTTGAGGGATGTTCGCGTCATCTGTGACGTCATCGGTACGAGTAGTAGCGAAAGTGGACATTTTCGGGCAGTACATGAAGGTATTTGGGTTCGAGATGGGCTATTCACGGTTCGAATGCGTCCTGGAAGGTGTCATCTTGTAGTTCTCGGGGTGTACATTCCGATTTGAGGGGTGTCCGCGTCATCTGTGACGTCATTGATGACGTCATCGGTACGAGTAGTAGCGAAAGTGGACATTTTGTGGGTGCGTGAGGGTGAGTTTGGTGTAGAGATGCACCATCCTTAGTCCGAATGCATCGTGTGAGGTGTCATTTTGTAGCTCTCGGGGTGTACATTCCGAAATGAGGCATGTCCGAAGCATCTGTGACGTCATCGATGACGTCATCAGTAGGAGTATTAGCGAAAGTGAGCCTTTTGGGGCAGTGCAGGAAGGTATTTGGTGTAGAGATGGACCATCCGCGTTGCGAATGCGTCGTGTGGGGTATCATGTTGTAGTTAATACAGAAAATACTCGCTTCTGATTGGACGAGAGCTCTGTGACGGATTTTAAATACTCGCTTCTGTTTGGTGTACGTCGCTAAAGGTGACCGGAACTGACCTTTGACCCCGGCGCGCAAAGGTTTCCACCGCACCGCGGTGGAAACCTTTACACCGCGCGCGCCGGGGTCAAAGGTCAGTTCCGGTCACCTTTAGCGACGTACACCAAACAGAAGCGAGTATTTAAAATCCGTCACAGAGCTCTCGTCCAATCAGAAGAGAGTATTTTGACCCGGTGCATTATGGGACATATCCAAGATGGCGGTTCCAAAATGGCGGATCCAACATGGCGGCTCCAAAATGGCGGCGTATGAGAGCTTCTGGACATGGACCTGATAGAAGTCTGGAATGGTGGGACATTCGTAAACATTCAGGCACTTTTACATCCGGGGACTTTTACATCCGAAGAGACACGGAAGTGCCCGAACATGATATCAGCTAGCGTGCTATAAAAGGGAAGCGGTCTGGCCGTTTCATCAGACACTCTGTCAACCACCAAGATGTTCACTTGTCCTACGTGCTCGAAATCATTCACTCGTCTGCACGACTTGCGCCGCCATGAGGCTACCAAGCACGAAGGAACCGCCCGGTATAACTGTACGATATGTACACTGTCGTTTCAGCCCCCGGATCATTTACAGCGCCACACACGTGCACGCCATGAGGTACCCAAGCGTCCATGCGAAGAATGTGGTCGGCTTTTCAAACTGACCAGTCAGTTGCTGCGACACCAACGCACACGACACCCTGTTCCGCAGCCACGTTTGCAGATAGAAGAGCCCGTAGGCATCAATATCGAAACAGGGAGAACTCCCACCCATCGCACGAGGGCCGATGATGATGTCGCTCTAATTCAACAGTCAAATTCCGACGACAAGACCTTGGGCCAGATTTTGTACGACGTGGAGGGAAAAGTACACTTCGTGGACGAAGCCATAAATGTTCCCAGCGATCTGTTACACGAAGACCATCCAGTGAGTGACATTTATCGGCGCCATTGGCCCATGACCCGGCACTGTTTCTACCGTCATCGCCCTATTCAAGATATCTACAATTTCCGACTGACCGACCTCGCCCGTCTACGTAGCTACGTAGAAGCCATCTTCAAAGATCAAACTACAGCCTTCAAATTGAATCTGGCGTTTGGTTATGTGCTGCAGCATAAAGAGACAGTCAAAGTCCGATATTTTTACCCGAGCAGTAACATCCGGGTATTTGACCAACCGTTTACCATCATTAACCGAGTGTCGCTAGAGACGATGCTGGAGAAACTGAACACCGTGGATCCCTTGGAATGGCCCGGTTGCAACGCCCCAACACCAAGTGGACAGTGGACAGTGTGACCAATGTTACGTTTTTCGTTACCAAGCTGACCGACCACTCCCATCGGCTGAATGCGTCACTCATGCACTGATGAATACCATAACATGCCGTAATACTCTATATGTCTACATGTTGATCGTTGACGGTACGCAGGTGACCGAAGAGACACGGATGTTACCGAAGATGTCAAGGCTCGGCCCTCGACTTGGGGATAGTTGAACTGAGTGTGCTAAAAATAGATCACCAGCTAGCGTGCTATAAAAGGGAAGCGGCCTGGACGTTTCATCAGACACTCTGTCAACCACCAAGATGTTGACTTGCACAACTTGCCAGAAGCTGTTTACTCGTCTAGATAAGTTACGACGCCACGAGGCCTCCATCCACAACGATGCCCGGTATACTTGTATAATCTGCGCACGGTCATTCAATCGGAAGGATCATTTACTGCGTCATGAGAGGGTACTCCACGCGGGTGCGACGGTACTATGTAATGATTGTGGTCGACTCTTCAAACGACCCAGTCGGTTTAGACAGCACCAACGTTTGATGCATGCCCCGTCTCTACGGTTTAGGCGACAACTTTCCACTAAAGAGGAGCCGCGGAAGGTCAGACCCAGTGAAGATGAACCCGGAGACGAACGCCACTGGTGATGCGATGACGAAGAGCCTGCCTATACCCACGGTCCAGGAGGGCCTGGATATCCAGCCGGACCCCTCCGTTACGGTTTCGAGTCATACGCCTGACAACATCGAACATTTTCTGGACGAGCCCATAAATGTTCCTAGCGATCTCTTACAGGGCGCCCATCCAGTGAGTGACATCTATCGGAGCCATTGGTCCATGATACGGCACTGTTTCCACCGTCATCGCCCTATTCAAGATATCTACAATTTCCGACTGACCGACCTCGCCCGTCTACGTAGCTACGTAGAAGCCATCTTCAAAAATCAAACTACGGCCTTCAAATTGAATCTGGCGTTTGGTTATGTGCTGCAGCATAAAGAGACAGTCCAAGTCCGATACTTTTACCCGAGCAGTAACATCCAGGTATTTGACCAACCGTTTACCATCATTAACCGAGTGTCGCTAGAGACGATGCTGGAGACCAATGTTACGTTCTTCGTGACCAAGCTGACCGACCAACCCATCGGGTGAATGTATTCACCCAGGCACTGATAGATACTCAGAATGCACAAGCAACTATCTGAGGATATGTTGCCTCAACGGTATTCTGGGCTGCCCGATGATGATTAGAATAAACGGTTCAAAGCGAACATGGCCGAAGATGGAACTTTCTGAAATGAAGACTTCTGATTGGACAAGAATACATCTAACGGACAGGAACGAATATGACAGATGCAAATGGTGGGCTCTGATTGGACAAGTCTTCTTGAATTGTAACACCAAGTGGATAGTGGAGATAATGACCAATGTTGCGTTCTTCGTGGTTAAACTGACCACCACCTCCATCGGATGAAAGTATTCACCCATGCACTGATAGATACTCAGAATGCGCAAACAACTATCTGAGGATATGTTGCCTCAACAGTATCCTGGCCTGCCCGACGATGATTAGAATAAACGGTTCAGATGGCACTTTCTGAAATGGAGACTTCTGATTGGACAAGAATACATCTAACGGACAGGAACGAATATGAAACATGCAAATGGTGGCCTCTGATTGGATAAGAATCTTCTTGAATTGTAAATATACCCAACGCAGCTCCCCCAGCGTGGGTGTGATGTAACATTGGGGAAAATAAAATATATGAAAAAAACTTCTTGTTGTTGTTGTTCTCTCATGTGTCATCCTTGTTGTTGTTGTTGTTCTCTCTCTGGTCTATATCATGGCGTTATGTTAGAGTGTTAAGGTGTAACGACGGGCGTTGACGGGCATCACCGCATTTCGAAGAATTAGTGACAATTCCATGGAATATCAGAGCTTCGGTGCATTATGGGACATATCCAAGATGGCGGTTCCAAAATGGCGGATCCAACATGGCGGCTCCAAAATGGCGGCGTATGAGAGCTTCTGGACATGGACCTGATAGAAGTCTGGAATGGTGGAACATTCGTAAACATTCGGGCACTTTTACATCCGGGGACTTTTACATCCGAAGAGACACGGAAGTGCCCGAACATGATATCAGCTGGCGTGCTATAAAAGGGAAGCGGTCTGGCCGTTTCATCAGACACTCTGTCAACCACCAAGATGTTCACTTGTACTACGTGCTCGAAATCATTCACTCGTCTGCACGACTTGCGCCGCCATGAGGCTACCAAGCACGAAGGAACCGCCCGGTATAACTGTACGATATGTACACTGTCGTTTCAGCGCCCGGATCATTTACAGCGCCCCACACGTGCACGCCATGAGGTACCCAAGCGTCCATGCGAAGAATGTGGTCGGCTTTTCAAACTGACCAGTCAGTTGCTGCGACACCAACGCACACGACACCCTGTTCCGCAGCCACGTTTGCAGATAGAAGAGCCCGTAGGCATCAATATCGAAACAGGGGAACTCCCACCCATCGCACGAGGGCCGATGATGATGTCGCCCTAATTCAACAGTCAAATTCCGACGACAAGACCTTGGGCCAGATTTTGTACGACGTGGAGGGCAAAGTACGCTTCGTGGACGAAGCCATAAATGTTCCCAGCGATCTGTTACACGAAGACCATCCAGTGAGTGACATTTATCGGCGCCATTGGCCCATGATCCGGCACTGTTTCTACCGTCATCGCCCTATTCAAGATATCTACAATTTCCGACTGACCGACCTCGCCCGTCCACGCAGCTACGTAGAAGCCATC
>JAVTVY010053841.1:0-28068 GCA_036873755.1 Hanleya hanleyi
TTTCGCTAAATTCAAAAATGTGACCTGGTTATGAGACCTTGGGAGTATATTGTGGTGAAATTATGAAGCGATCGTGAACTTTGAATTTTGCATCCAATTCACTCTTTTTGGGGCAATTTCATACTTCAGGACCTAGATGTGATCTACTTTGGAATGCGCTTTGGACAAATAAATATATCCCATTCATTTAGGTTTGATGAACAAAAGGCCATAACTCTTGAAAATATAACCGAAAGCAGAGAAACTTCACGCTGCACACCTATGGGTACTGACCACATATCATGCAAATTCCATAATTGTCCATACAATATTAACCGAGATCCAGCCCGGACAAGTCCCAATTCACAAAGATTTCAAGAACAAAAGGGCCATAACTCTTGAAATATACGCGAAACTTCACACTGCACAACTACAGGGCACTCACCACATATCCTGCAAATTCCATACTTGTCCATACAATATTAACCGAGATCCAGCCTGGACAAGTCCAAATTCACAAAGACTTGATGAACAAAGGGCCATAACTCTTGAAAATATATGCGAAACGCGAAGAAACTTCACGCTGCACAACTACAGGGCACTGACCACATACCCTGCAAATTTCATATTTGTCCATACAATATTAACCAAGATCCAGCCCGGACAAGTCCAAATTCATGGAGATTTCAGGAACAAAGGGCCATAACTCTTGAAAATATAGGCGGAATGGGGAGAAACTTTACGCTGCACAACTGTGGGGCACTGACCACATGTCATGCAAATTTCATACTTGTTCATACAATATTAACCAAGATTCAGCCCGGACAAGTCCCATTCACAGAGATTTCAGAAAAAGGGCCATAACTCTTGAAAATGATACCGGAACTCGGAAAAAACTATACGCTGCACAACTATGAGCCACTGGCCACATTCCATGCAAGTTTCAATCCTGTCCATCAGTTATTAACCGAGATATCACGCGGACAAGAAATTCGGACGGACAGACGGACGGACGGACGGACGGACAGACGGACGGACAAAGCGATCGCTATATGCCCCCCCTCTAGTTAGAGGAGGGGGGGGCATAACTAAACAGACGAGACACAGAGGTGGAAATTCGTCAAAGCGGAAACCGTTGAAGCAATTAATGGAGTGAAATATCCTAATGCATAAACAGTTCCGTAGTGACCAACGTAAGCGTTTGCACGGTCGAAACCAATACGTAAAACGTATACGATGATCAGATGTCTTCACAACTTACGATAGTAAGTTAAAGAGTGAACGAACGGAAATAACAAGTGCCCCAGGGGCTATAACCGACGAGCACAAATTGAAGACGAGTTACTCTCAATAGCTGCGTAATTATCACCAAAAGTTGTTAAAATGGATCAGCAACATCATGGTGACATAATCTGTACTTCCTCACCGGACGTGACAGAAACTGTTGAGAGTTAGCCGGCCTAACTGGGTATTTAGGCCGGAGACGCAGATGCACGACAACCAGTGCCTGAAAAGGATAGGATAAAAACGATACCCTATGCCTAACAGGACCGAAATGGAAGATAAGATCTGCATAACCGGAAGTAGTCGAATGTGATGTCAGACCAGACTGACTGATAACATTCAACGTTGCCGGACGTGGAGAAGCAACCGAGACAATAGCATACGATGAGCCCTGTAGCGCCACCCCTCCCTTTCTTCCGTAACGGACAGGTACGGGGGGATACAAGGCGGAGTAGGCCAGTTATTCTTATCGTAGAATAAACAGCCCGATAAAGTAGGCATTTATTCTTTATCGTAGAATAAATAGCTCGGTGATACATCGTATCATGTCAGTAAAATCGGAAGCTGATGCCACGTAAATTGAAACATGCGCCGCAGATAGCTAGGCCGCAACTGCGGGCATGTAACCTTAACTTCCACGTCTCAGAATCGGTGCGTGGTACATACGTTGAATACCTCACGGACCGATGAGAACGTAAGAAACACCCGTAGAGTGGGACATAACATGATAAGTCACACGACGAGGTACATAAGTGGAAGTAACATGAAATCGGAATAAACGCATACCGAAAGACGGGCCTACGTTGTTCCAGTACCGGTTTAACAGAATGAGGGGGCGCTGACGATGTAATACGTAGCAGAGCCCTCGATAAGTTCGGCACATTCAATAAAGAATGGCGAATTTCTGTAAACCGCAGCCCCCACAATTCACCTCAGCAATTCTTTGCCGAGGTAAATGCCGTGGCACAATCAGTTCACCTCCGCAATATTTACATGGAATATTTATTATTGCCGAGGTGACCTTTCTGAATTGTGAGGGCTGAAAACCGGAACCTGGAGTAATAACGACCGAGTGGTGCTATTACGTGTAGGTGCAATAGTAAAGGTAGCTTGCGCTAGCACAGAAGCTTAAGTACCATTACAAAACGACAATACCGCAAAGTATGTAGATATTGGAAGGTATGACGTTAATGATTGCACGATGCATAAGTATTAAACATCTATAAATAATGTTGTTGTTTGTTATCAATTAAAACCTGTTATCACTTAAATGCCATATTCCTCCATTTGGAGATCTGCAAACAAAATTATCTCCCCTGATCGCTGCGTCGATCGTCCGCCAGGTGGCGTGCTCTCCGCGCATGTCCATCACTCTTTTTCCCATGTTGAGCAAGACCTGTTTTGAGTCAAGGCCGAGCAAAGAGGGGAGGATGGGTTGGGCAAATCAACGTTGATAACAGGTTTGATTTGATAACAAACACCAACATTATTTATAAATGTTTCATGTTTGTGTCTCAAATCTTCACCTGTTATCACTTAAATGCCAGACTCCCAACAGAGGAGGTTGGGTAGCCGGCCTTGTGACTTGCTTTTGGATTAAGCGGAGCACGCCCTGTTCTGATTTTGTAAATCTAATATGCTCAATAATATCCTGATAATTCCCGTGTCGTATAGAAGCGTAGGGAGCTCAAGGTATTACAAGTAATGCGGCGAGAGGTGGACTCTGTTCCTACCGTTTGCTCGCATACTTGGCTAGATAATCAGATGCCATCGTGATGCCTTGAAGTCCCTTCGTCTCCGGCATGGTATGTCTTCTATACTTACCGAATTGTCGGGATCTTGCTTGCTTGAGCGGCGCCCCCCCCCTCTTTTCTTGATGGAATTAGTGGACTATACGCTGGGCTACTGCTAACGGGCCCAACGTAGTCACCCTGTCTGTTTGTACAGACATGTCCCTAAGATAATAGTCAGTGAAGGTAGAGTTTACAGTCCATGCACAGGATTGAACGATCTCGTCCAGTGACAAGTTTTTCCAGAGCGGCCAGGACGTAGCAATAGCTCTAATCTCATGAGATGATGCCGAGTTGGTATGTCCAGTGTATCGTCTTCCTTAACCAAGATGCAACTGTATTTTTCGTAATGTCCGCAGATGCTCCCGGATGTAGTGATAGAAATAGGAGACGTCTAGATCCTCTAGTAGAGTCTGTTCTCTGTAAATAGCATCGTAGGGCTCTAACTGGACATAATACTCTGTCGTTCTCCAGTGGGCCTACGAAGTCTGTAAGTGCTGGGATCTGATATAGTCTTTGAGCACATGGTCCCTGACGTGTTGATTCATTCTTGGCGATGAATTCCGGGATCGGACGGAAGGATATAGTTTTCCAACCAGCGGTCCATGCCAGGGAGCTGCGTTCTAATGCGTGAAGCTCGGAGACTCTAGTGGCCAGAGCGAATGCTGTTAAGAAGACTGTCTTGTAAGACAGTGCCTCGATCGTAGCCGACTGTAACGGTTCAAATGGTGGGCGTAGAAACGCACTCAGTACAACTCCAAGGTCCCATTTCGGTAGCAGTTGTCTTGTCCGGCGGGACTGTAAGGCGAAGGACTGGAGAAGAGCCGCAACGTTGATATCATGTCCAATATCAATTCCTGAAGTTAGTCTTATGACTCGGGATAATGCAGAATGGTATCCTTCTATGGTGCTTAACTTGAATTCCTTGTCCCGATGCAGGTGCAATAGGAAATCAGCTATCACTGGAACAGAGGCAGTGTAGGGATCGATGTCTCTGGTCCCACACCAGGTATGGAAGTAAGCCCACTTGGCCTGGTAAAGTCTAGAGGTGGATGGTCTGTTTGCTGTCGCCATCGCCTCTGTAACTGGCTTTGAAAATCCCTGGTCTGCAAGGGATTCCCTGATAATCTGCAGGCGTGAAGGTTGAGCCACTGTGGATCGTGGTGTATACCTTGCCGTTGGTCTAGTAGTCGGCGCCACGGAGGTAGCTGACGAGGGAAGTCGGTCAGTAGCTGGACTAGTGATGGGAACCATGGGCGATTCGGCCACCATGGTACTACGAGGAGGATAACACTGTTGTGCTCTGTTATCTTGTTCAAGACTGCCTGAATAAGCACTATCGGTGGAAATGTGTAGGCAATGAGGTTGTCCCAACTGATTGACATGGCGTCGACTGCCCAGGCTAGCGGGTCGAGCATCGGGCTGACGAAGATTGGTAGCTGAGTATTGTCCCTTGTTGCGAACAGGTCTACTAGGGGCTGTTCCCAAATCGATGAGACTTGACGAAAGGCCTCTGTGTGGAGATGCCACTCCGTTTGTAGGACTTTGTCCGGGCGTGAAAGACTGTCTGCAATGACGTTCAGGTGACCGGGTACATGTCGTGCTCGGATCCGGCACCGATGAATCTGTGCCCAGGTGAAAAGAGACCATGTCTTCTGGAACAGCAGTCGGGACTTTGTTCCCCCCAGCATGTTGATGTAGCTTACTACTGTCGTGTTGTCTGATGCGCAGGGCCTGAATTTCGTTAAATTTTAGGAGAATCCAAGTTGATTCTCGCATAAAGGATCCGCGAGAATCAAGATTCTCATGTCGAGATTTGGAAATTTTGGGTTTCAAATTCCCCTTAAATTTGTTTAAATTTTATCGAGTACTTCCCATCTTTGGTATTGATTACAGTCTTGCATCCCTATTAACTGAAATAAAAACATGATTTCCATGAAAAAAGAAAGACTTTATTTTCTTTGTTTCACAGTTACACCTGTAACTCATCCAGTAACGGTGGCTCTGTTCTGCAAATTGGTCGTAAGGCTTTTCTTTTCGCCTTACTGTCTGTCCTAGACAATATATCCGAGATGTTTTCGGCCATATTTCGGAGACGAGTTATCGGAGGGCATTGAAACTTCACTCAGTAGAACTAAAAAGTAATAATTTTATTGCAAAGTATCAAGAAAATTCTTCCAGTGGTTCTCAACAAATTCCAAAAAAACAAAAATTAGATGGGAGATTTGTGGGTTATTTTTTTACGTCAAGCCTGCAAGTTATAACATTGGCAGGTCAAAATAACATGGTAGGTATTGGGGATTTTCGTAAATTCTTAACAGATTTCAATCCAATGTGGGGGAAAAATTAGTATTTTTTAGTTTATATACTGTGTGAAGTTTCAATGTTCTACAATAAATTGTCTCCGAAATATCGCCAAAAACGTCTTGGATCTAATATTATCAGGGACAGACAGTAAATAAACGCTGGCGCATAGTAAAGGCTTCATTGCATTTTTGTCAGAATTCTCGCACCTCCGAAAGTTTCTGGACTGGTAAGCTTTTTTTTTCTTGTTCACTGGTTCGCCAGTTTCGATTTCCGTGCATTTTGTATGCCCGTTGTATGCCCGTCGGATTCAACATGATGTGCCAAATTCGGCTTCATCAGGTACGTTGTGCAGCTCAAACCGTAACTGAGCACATCGTTGACAATTTTGCCTTTGTATTTGGCTCGTAATTTGTCGGCTGGTCGACTTTGCCCACCGTCCGCCATTTTTACGAAGACTAGAGGAGTGCAAATCCGTTGTCAAGCGCAACGTTGACACGGGACTAAGGAGCTCAGTGATTGGTCAACACAGTAACCCATAGCCAATGGTTAACGAAGACACATATCCAGGTGGAAAAATTAGACAAAGTTATTTCCCTTGGCATGAAAACGAAAGCAGTACCAGAGAATTTCGTTCTTGATCTGACGTTTCCCGTTTTGGGGTAATAAATAGATTTTTAGAGTCGGACTTAAGGCGAATCAACTTAGATTCTCTATTTTACATAGCAGGCGAATCTTTACGCGAGTCGATTCGCGGATTCGCGTCAAAATTCAGGCCCTGATGCGATCATCAGAGAGCTGTCGAACAGTTGAGGGCTCCAGTGCTGGACTGCCATGTTCACTGCTGCCATCTCCAGAACATTGATGTGTAGTGTCTTTTGTTGTGGAGACCACCTGCCGGCTATCTTTAACTCTCCCAGATGGGCTCCCCAGCCCGTGAGTGATGCGTCGGAGAATAGATTCTTGTTCGATGGTGACCAGCGGAGTGGAATCCCGAACATGACGTTCTCCCTGGACTGCCACCATTTCAGAAACTGATGCAGGTGCTGAGGAACTGGTACTCGGGGGTTGATGGCCGAAGCTCGTAGATACGGCTGCAGGTGGAACTGTAACGGTCGCAGCTGAAGTCGTCCGTACTGTGTCAGATCCTGAGTTGATGTCAGCAATCCCAGTAGACTTTGCCAAAGACGTAAGGGTTGTGATTGGAAAGATAAAAATCTTTGGATGATAGACTGTATCTTTATCCAACGTTCTTCCGGGGGCAGGATGATCTGCCTCTGTGTGTCGAATACTGCTCCGATGTATTGTCGTCTCTGAGCAGGCTCTAGTTCCGAATTTGTTGGATGTGGGATGAATCCGAGATACCTCAGGAGTTGAATGATGAATTGTATCTGGGACTTGAGTGCTGACTTCCTTGATCCCCACACAAGGATGTCGTCGATGTATGCCTCTATGTTGATACCCCTTAGGTGAAGGAAGGTCATGATTGGTGACGTGATTCTTGTGAAGCACCAAGGGGCGATGGAGATGCCGAATGGCAGGACCTGCCACTCGAACCGTCTCCCGGCAATGATGAATCGAAGATATCGACGATGATGTTGATGAATGGGAACATGAAGGTATGCATCCTGGAGGTCGATGGAGGCTAGCCAATCGTCCGGTTTTAGGCCGGACCGTAATGCTGGAACTGATGTCATTTTGAAGTGTGGAGGTGGCGCTAGAGTGTCGTTGAGTCGACGTAGGTCTATAATCATGCGAAGCTGATCTGTGTCCTTCTTGGGAACGAGGAAGACAGGACTGTAGAATCCTGGACTTGCTTCTTCCACGGGTAATTCCCTGACAGCGTCCTTGTCCAATAACACTTGTACTGACTCCAGTAATGTCCGTACATGTTCTGGCCGAACTGGAAGACGTGATGGTTTGGGTCTGGTGATGAGCCTGGGGTACTCTAGAAAGGTGAGGAAAACTCCATCTCTGAGAGATCTGGCGACCCACTTGTCGTCTGTGATAAGCTTCCAGTTCCGCCAGAAGATCCGAAGACGTCCGCCCACGACCGGATGATTGAATACCTGGAATTCTGGAAGGATGAAAGGATGATGATGATGGGTTAAAAGCTGAGGCTGGGGACCGTCAATTCCGACGGTCGGGCTTTCCTTTGCCCCGGTCGGAAAACTTTCCTCCTCTGCCACGAAACTGTCCTTTCCCGTAGGGACGAAAATTCTGCTGGCTGTCCTGCTTGGGTCGACTGCCCGAGTCTAGACGTGACGGCTGTGCAGAACGTCCTCCTCTGGTCGACTTGCCCTAACCTTTACCCTTGCCCTTGCCCTTGCCTTTACCTTTGCTGTAAGCTAGGGCTCTGATAATGCGGGAAGTCTGTGGAAATGGCTTGGTTAAAGAGATACTCGGATGACAGAGGTTGCTGTGCCAATTCGTTCTTTACCGATTCCAAAACCTCAGACTTGGGATGTTTCAGGTATGCAGCTCGTCGAGCCTGCACCATCGTAGCATAGGTAAAAGCCCCTGTTTCCATGAGATCCACATTAGACTTGTTCATGGAGTCGATAAAGGCGCTGAGAAACTCCATCTTGGGTTGTGAGAAGGTCAGGGATCCATCTTTATGCTTTTTGTCTGGATCCTGAATCAACCTGGAAATAGCCGGCAGGAACCAATCGGAGTATGATGTAATTCTGTGTTGTGTCAGCATCATGTCCTCCACAGCACAGGCCTGTTGAAGTACCACCGCTGGTGTCTTTGTGAAGTTCAACAGTCTGTCAAGATCCGGGTCCGACTTCGGGGTCTTGAACGGTAGATTGTCTCCGTGAAGGGTGTAAGTCTTGAAAGGACCGGGCTTCTGGAGAGATTTCGGAGTCTTTAACTGTCGATCCAGTGCATCATATAGGGTAGCTGATGCCGGAGATGGTGCGCAGGTTGGCGCAGCTTCCTCCTCAGAAGGCTTGTTCAGTCCATAGAGAGATGCCGCTGTAAGTTTTCTCCGTTTCCGGACGGGGTCAGCTGGCTGCTTGTCATCGCCGACCGCCGGCCTGGACATCTCTGGAACCAGCGTGTGTACCGCTGCTATCCTGGCTTTAAAAGGTAGCATGTCCTTATTCTTGTCTTCTACCTCCGACTGATGGGAGGGAGGTGACTCTGTATGAGACGAGGATGGCGAGTGAGTGGAACGTCGTGCGTAATCCTCGTAGTCCGAACTTGAGTCTGCGTCGCTAGCAGAATGGGGTCGTGTCATCTCATGGGTCTCCGGTGAAGGGACCTCTACCACGGTGAGGGGCTGTATAGCCGGGAGATGACTGTGCTTCTTGATCAAGCTAGGTATTCTTGGAGCAGAAGTCTGTTCCTTGGGTGCAGTGGAATGGTGATCCACGGGTCCCTGTTCACCTCTGGACTTGCGTTTATCCCGATGCTCCGGTTTATCCCGGTGCTCCGGGCTACGGTGATGGGGGGTAGACGTCCGCTCCTCGCCATCAGTGCATGTTTGTTGACGGGAAACCGGTGAACGGCTTCTCCCTTGTCTGGTGTAAGGTCGCTCCGGGGTATGGTTCCTATGGTACCGACTCCGGTAGGGTGGACTAGGTGAAGGGGTCCGACGTATGGGACGGTCCCTCTCCCGATGATGACGTACAGGATAGGAATCTCGGCATTGTAACGGTGTGCGACTTCGTTTACGAGATCTGCTTGCCGTAGTACCGAGGTGTGGCTCCGTTGTACGGGTCCAAGCTGGAGTGGAGGCCGGCTCACGGCGTTCTGGCTGAGTCCGTTCCTCATAAGTCCGTGACTTCTTGGATGTGGAGTCTCGGTGATCTGTATAAGTCCGTTCTGCTTGAGTCCGTGACTTCTCAGATGTAGACTCTCGGCGCGCTGGATAGGTCCGTGTGGTATCCCGCTCCGTGGTACGGCTCCGGGCTGTAGTTTCCTCCCGCGGTGCTCCGGTATCGGAGTCCCGGCGGTCTCGATAGGTCCGTGTGGTATCCCGTTCCGTGGTACGGCTCCGGGCTGTAGTTTCCTCCCGCGGTGCTCCGGTATCGGAGTCACGGCGGTCTGGATAGGTCCGTGTGGTCTCCCGTTCCGTGGTACGGCTCCGGGCTGTAGTTTCCTCCCGCGGTGCTCCGGTGTCGGAGTCCCGGCGGTCTGGATAGGGCCGTGATTCCTTGGAATCCCGGCGTTCCCTGTAGGCCCTTGGCTTGTCCGACTCCCGGCGTCCTGCATAGGGCCGTGACTCCGTGCCGTGGAACCGGTGAGCTGTGCTTGAGCCGGGGTCCCGCTGTAGTGGTGGAGTCCGTGATCTTGATTCTCGGACTGCCTTCTTCGCCGTGTCCGTCTGTGTCTCCGGGGTACGGCGGTTCTTTGGGGACTTGGATGAACGGGAGTTGGTATCCGAGGACTCGCTTTGATCCGTGTCTGTGACGGGGCTGTCTAGTGGAGTCCGTGTCAGCACTCTAGCCGGTGCAGTAGAAGTAAACCGTATCGCCGTGGCTTGGGCTTGACTGGTCTGCACCTTGTCCTTTGAAGGTACCGTCGACTGTAAGACTGTGCCACTGGGGTGTATCTCCGGGCTTGTAGTCGTCGCTAAAGTTGTGTCTTCGTTTAGCGATAAGTCGTGGATAAGGGCCTGATTAGCTTCTGCTTTTTCAACAGGTCCTTTCCTCTGGTCACCGGCAGCCTTCAATAGTTGAGTGCGTCTAGTTGCAGCATAGCTAACCCAGGTAGCGTCGTCCCAGTCTACACACTCGGCACAGGTACTCTGCCTGTAGCATATCTGTTCCCTGCATTTAAAACAGAAAGAATGTGAGTCCTTTACGGGCCAAAACTGACGACATGATTCACATCTCTTACTATTCTTGATAGTTTGGGTGACTACGTTAGCCATACTGACTTACAGACCAAAAAAAAAATAACCCTAGGGTGCGTCTATAATAACCAAAAGTTACTGTTTACAGGAGCTCTTTCAAAACAGGTCTTGTTGCCAAGACTGCAAAGGAAAAAGAGTGATGGACATGCGCGGAGAGCACGCCACCTGGCGGACGATCGACGCAGCGATCAGGGGAGATAATTTTGTTTGCAGGAGATCTCCAAATGGAGGAATATGGCATTTAAGTGATAACAGGTGAAGATTTGAGACACAAACAAAGGTAGGTTGCGCTGTAGTAGATGCGGCAGTACCGTTACTAATACAACAATGATACCTGAGGGTGTGAAGATCCCATATGGTATGATGTTGTTGGTTGCATATGAGTGTCCGATAAAATCGGACGTGACGTACGTCGTAGATTGATATTGTATATCAGTCGATGCATAAGTAAAGGTAGGTTGCGCAGATGCTGCAGTACCATTACTAATACAACAATGATACCTGAGGGTGTGAAGATCCCGTATGGTATGATGTTGTTGATTGCATATGAGTGTCCGATAAAATCGGACGTGACGTAGGTTGATATTGTATATCAGATGGTGCATAAGTAATGGTAGGTTGCGCCAATGCTGCAGTACCAATACTTTGCATGCATCTATCCACAGTGGCTGGGATAGATGCAGATTGATATAGAATATCAGTAGATGCACAAGTAAAGGTAGGTTGCGCCAATGCTGCAGTACCAATACTTGACGAAACTACCGGCATGTAACAAGATACAGTAGGGTAATTCGAACGCATATATCTATCCACAGAGGCTGGGATAGACGCAGACCGTGCGGGTCTACGATAATCCAGTCCCGATATGACAGACTGTGAAGGTCCTGACTTTAGCAGATGAACAGGCGCCCTCGATAAGTTCGGCACGTTCCTTAATAGGGAACGGCTATAGTCTACATAATCGGGGGCTGGATTATTACCAACAGATGTGTTTATAGATGCAGCAGTCGTCGGAAACGAACTGCGCTGATTGGTTGTTAATTTATGTAATGACGAATCCTTGACAGGGACATTAGTCACAAACTCCGAACTTAACATTCCGTATTGAGAGCCCGATGTCGGAATTGACGTCGTGGTTGAAGGGTCCAAGGTGGCCGTCAAGGTGAAGGTCGTCTGATTGTTGACATGACGACCGCCATCTTGTTCCCCCAACCCGGCCGTAACAATATCGGAATTAGTGGGTGGTGGAGATACATTAACACGTTGACTGCCATTTCAATACAGTGTGTCTGTCCCGGTTGCCAAGTCACGTGATCAGTATATCGAATCCTGGTTGAGATTTTTTGTTTCTAGCGTATGCCAACTACGAGTTAACTCGCTATATGGGTATTCCCCCATATAGCGAGATAACTCGTAGTTGGCACAGTGAAAAAAATTTTCAGTCCGTAATTTTCGTTGAGTTCACCTATGTTTAATACGAATATACTCGTAGTGGCAGAATGCGGTACACCCAAAACTACGAGTATAATCGTACTGGCAGTTAACGTGTTAACAACCTCCGGAGAATTAACGCGAGCCGAAAGAGCCGAAATGGAATTCGCAACGGACATTACTACCGAGCCTTGTATCTCCGACCCATTCCCGAAAGAATGAGGCGGAGATACGACCAAATTCTCGGCCCCGGTAAAGCCGGGCGGCGGCATAATTTCACCAGCATATGAGCCGACAAGATACTCCTGAAATATATTGTCGGGCCACGTTTCACATTCATCACACTTTGCGTACTGGTCGCACCAAACCCCCCGGCACGGAGGACAGGCGGAATGGGGATCTGTAGTCGGTTTGGACTTCTCACAAACAATACAGAAAACGGACGCCATGTTGGTTTTATTTGATTCTCTCTTTGATACTCCCTGATGCGTTGACGAAATCCAGGCCAGTAATCACACAGAATCACAGTAAATCCCACGTATACAACAGGTAAATATCCCAGGTAAACAGCCAAGGTAAATATCCAGGTAAAGACGTAGGTAATCCGAGGTAATCCAATGTAGAAGTTTAACTTTTTTCCAAGACACAAAGAACAACAACTCCTCCACTACGAGTTGCAATGGGAAGAAGGAAGTGACGTGGTCGGTCACGTGGGATCTGGGTACTCGCGCATGGGCATTGGGGCAGTACAGTGACTATTTTTATTCTGTGGTAATATATTACAATTAGGCAATCGCGTAAGAACACGATAGCAAAAAGTATGTGAAGGTAAGTTTAACAGCGCAAGAAATAAGAAATTGTTCAGTTGGCATGAAGTACAATATTATATTGTATAATCAGAAAAGTTTCACGGCACCAAGTCTCATCATTCTCAAATAACAGGGCCATGAAGTAGTAGTGCATTCATGCAAAATCGCCAATTTTGAGGCAAAAACACCTCGTATATTTCTTTCTATAAATATATGAAGATGAATGATAACCAGAACCAGTTTGATACAGCATAATCGATGTTCCAATACGTAGTCGTAGACCTAATCTGGTTCTGGTTATGATTTATCTTCATATGTTTACAGATAACAGTAAAGAATGGTTTTCACCTCAAAATCAACTATTATGCATGAATGCACTACTTCACGGCCCTATTAGTCGAGAATCACGAGACTCAGTGCCTTGAATTGATGTATACAATATAATATTGTACTTCATGTCAATTGAACAATTTCTTGTAGTGGAAGTATTTTATTTTGGTACTTCTGTATTGCATCTGACCTGGGGCCATTTACCCATCTAAGATACAAGGTCCTTTCATGTGATCACTCCTCTTACAATTTGCGTGGCTTTATGCCTGACTCGAGGCCAAAATGGGTGCCGCCATGTTGCCTGCAAGAAGCTGGAACTGACGATGTCAGTTTTCAGGCACAGCTTCAGCTCATGCTGTGATCCTGTGACGTCACAACAGCGGGCATTTGACAATCAGGTGACTTATTCAAGGCAATTATAAAATAATAACCTCTACAAGTTATCAGCTGCATTTAGCAATAACTCCGAGAAGTTATTAGTGGTGGTGTTCAGAAGATTTTACCGGCCCACAAATGTTATGTCAACATTTCATCATATTCCATTCTACGATACTTACCCCAAACTCTGCGAGTGGTCCGTTAAATAGAGAAATCTGACCGACCCTACAGCGGTCCCTGTTAGCCAGTAAGGCGGGGGTGTTGTAACCCCCTCTCATACCAGCCCCCTCTGCTAATATCTGCTCCAGCTCCGGGGTAGCACCCCCCGTGATAAGGGTGCGGATCAGAGTCAGAGCATTGTCATTGAAGTAGCTCTAAAAAGAAGATAGAGGCAGATCACTGGAAAGGTCCATCAAATAGCACAAAGCAGTAAAATTAATTACCTCTAAGGTCGAACAAAATCAATTTCTCGCTTCACAGGCACTTTTTGAAAAATATGACGAGGGAGGCTTTTTTATTAATCTTTTTATATTGTTTACTTTTGCACAGACCAAATATATCCATCTTTTCTTGCAAACTAATGCAGTAGCTTAATACAATTTGCATGAAACCAACAATGTTCTTCGAATACTTGAAGAGTCAATCTTCAAAAATTCTATTTTCTGCAAAACAAACAAGACATCAAACTACTCTTTGACTCGATGTTCTAGAACATTATTTTGGCAAAACTGAGAGAGAAATGAAAAAACAATTGCACAAGAAAAAAAAAAGAAAAAGAAGAAAAATCGACCATAGAGGTCCATGTCCCCCGCTAGTAGCACCAGTTACGGCGGATTACATCCAGCCTACTAAGTAGCGGGAGGACAAAAAGAAAAAGAGTACCAGTATTTGTATTCTGCTTCATTGCATAAACTTTCTCCATGCAAATGAACATTTTTACAGGATAACCTGCCCACAAACAAATTACTTATTAAAATTAAACAAACTGGGAACCAAAGTAATGAATCTTTATTATCACGATATGTAAGGCGACGGTCTTTCACAGAAACCACCCAGAATCTTTGGACTTACTGTGCTCATAAGTGAATCTAAGACGCTGACGGCGAAGGCTGTCCCGCAGGCGAAGGGTTGGGTGATGTACAACTCCGTGTCTGGGTCATCATCATCATCCTGGTCCAGAAACTGGACATTGGAATCGTTAGCTGGAATTGAGAATGGCACAGTTTAATAGGCAGACATAGTATATATGGTAGTCGAGAATGTCACTAACTTTTGAAGTAGCAGGTGCAGGACATGGAAGTAGGCAGCCACAAGATTCGACAATTATTATTGTTTCGAGAACAGACATTACATGGAAAGTAGGCAGCTATTTTGGGTTGTCTTAATCCTAGTAGGAGGTCAAAATGGGATGCATATTGGTTTCTAATCATGACATCCCTGGTAGTACATGCACAATGTGAAATAGTTCAACAGACCGATTCACAAGTTGATATCTTCCAAATATGAATTCTCGATCCTCCAGTATGGTCATGATGGTAACTATGGTAACAGTAATTTATGGTACATCCTGTAATAATTCAATCACCCGGTACATCCTGTAATAATTCAATCACCCGGTACATGCTGTAATAATTCAATCACCCTATTAATATTCAAGCACCTTCAATTTGGTGGACACAATTCAATCAGTTATTTTCATGAAATTGATCACCCTTCAAAATCATTGTAATAATGCCAGAAGAAATAATGCCTCTGGAGAAATAAAATTGCCAAACCGAATAGGGAATGCGCTCCAATTAAAGAGATCTTTGAAGCCCTGAATAGAGTCTAGTCTAGGAGGAGTCTAGATGGACTGCCTTTCGGTAATATAATGGCCTGAATGATACATTCCATGGTATATCAGGCCCCAACACTCGACTCAAACAACCCTCACCAAACTTACAGAACAGTGGCTTAAGGCAATAGATGATCAGGAAGTAGTTGGTGCCATTTATATAGATTTCAAGAAGGCCTTTGATCTTGCATGTAGATCACACAATTCTCCTCCAAAAACTCAAATGTTATCACTTCAGTCAATCTGCATGTAATTGGATGGAATCTTACCTACATAATCGGCAACAAACAGTAGAAACTAGAGCATAGTCTGAGGGATGCACACATTTGATCAAAATGATCAGTTAGGCTGCTTACAAGATACCCCCCGTAAGGGCATAGATACATGGGGGTGGTTAACGTTTCACGAGTAAGCTGAATGGGATTGTGGCAGTGGAAATCATCAGTAAGCATGCTTACAAGATACCCCCCAGATGCACATTTGATAGGAATTGACGAGTATTTGTAGAGGAATATAAGTATACCGGTACATGTTATGAGTGGCGGCACAGTATGTAACTAGTTGACAATGAGACCTCGCTCGGTTGGAGTGCGGTTAACGGATTGTCTATGCATGTGTCGTGACGATACTCAGATGAGTTTAATGGATTGTTCAGAAAATTGATGTTAATAATGATTGTTGAGAATGGGGCTATGCAGGCATATTGTGTTTTACCTAACTGTTGTTACCACTAGAACCGTGTAGACTTGAAATGGGCTGTTGCAACAGATAGGCGAATTACTGTCATCTGGATAACCATATTGAAGAGGAAAAGGAAGTCACCATATTGAAGAGGAAAAGGAAGTAAATGGGAAGTGAAATATTAAACTTACTACCTGTAGACGCATATGCAACATCCTGAGCTAGGTCTCATGGTATGGCAGCTACATACAAAATTTGAGAAGAATCTAATCAGCCGTTGTATGCTCCAGAAATGGAATGTTACGGACCAACTGAGAAAATTCTGCCCATAGGTGGCGCCACCTGTAGACGCACATGCGCCAAACGCAATCCCAAGCAAGGTCTCATGGTAAGGTAGCTACATACCAAATCTGAGGAATCCAATTAGCTGTTGTCAAGTTATGCTCCGGAAACGAAATGTTACGGACCGACAAGAAAAAGTTTTGACCCTAGGTGGCGCCACCTGTAGACGCACATGCGCCAACGCAATCCCAAGCGAGGTCTCATGGTAAGGTAGCTACATACCAAATTTGAGAGAAATCCAAGTAGCGGTTGTCAAGTTATGCTCCGGAAACGAAATGTTACGAACTGACTTGAGAAACTTTTGACCCTAGGTGGCGCCACCTGTAGACGCACATGCGCCAAACGCAATCCCAAGCGAGGTCTCATGGTATGGCAGCTGCATACCAAATTTGAAAGGAATCCAAGTAGCGGTTGTCAAGTTATGCTCCGGAAACGAAATGTTACGGACTGACATGAGAAACTTTTGACCATAGGTGGCGCCACCTGTAGGCGCACATGCGCCAAACGCAATCCCAAGCGAGGTCTCATGGTAAGGTAGCTACATACCAAATTTGAGAGGAATCCAAGTAGCGGTTGTCAAGTTATGCTCCGGAAACGAAATGTTACGGAATGACCCTAGGTGGCGCCACCTGTAGACGCACATGCACCAAACGCAATCCCAAGCAAGGTCTCATGGTATGGTAGCTGCATACCAAATCTGAGAGGAATCCAACTGGCGGTTGTCAAGTTATGCTCCGGAAACGAAATGTTACGAACTGACTTGAGAAACTTTTGACCCTAGGTGGCGCCACCTGTAGACGCACATGCGCCAAACGCAATCCCAAGCGAGGTCTCATGGTATGGCAGCTGCATACCAAATTTGAAAGGAATCCAAGTAGCGGTTGTCAAGTTATGCTCCGGAAACGAAATGTTACGGACTGACATGAGAAACTTTTGACCATAGGTGGCGCCACCTGTAGACGCACATGCGCCAAACGCAATCCCAAGCGAGGTCTCATGGTAAGGTAGCTACATACCAAATTTGAGAGGAATCCAAGTAGCGGTTGTCAAGTTATGCTCCAGAAACGAAATGTTACGGAATGACCCTAGGTCGCGCCACCTGTAGACGCACATGCGCCAAACGCAATCCCAAGCAAGGTCTCATGGTATGGTAGCTGCATACCAAATTTGAGAGGAATCCAACTGGCGGTTGTCAAGTTATGCTCCGGAAACGAAATGTTACGGACGGACGTACGGACGTCCGTACGGACGGAAGGACGGCACGACGGACGGACGGACAAGCTGAAACCAGTATACGCCCCCTACACTACGTGTCGGGGGGTATAATAAACATGTAACCGACTAGCTAAGATTCATAGCGTCTCCTGAGGGAAGGGAGACGCTATGAATCTTAGCTAGTAACCGACACGTCTTCTTGAGGAGGTTACTTCACTGTAATTCCGTCACGCGGTATTCAAATGTCGGGTGACTAGGTAGAAAACAATTGTATTTCCTTTTTTTTACTCATCCTACAGTTCTTAGTATTAGTTAGGAAAATGATATTCCAAAACAAATGTTACCATGGACGAACCTTAATTGTAATTCCGTCACGCTGGAATTCTAACCTGTAACCATCTGGGCCCTCTAAACGCGGTAAGACTGACCCTGGGATCGCGTCAGGCCTTCAAGTGCCTCCTATATTTCCTATATTTTGACTTTTTCTCATGAAAACTTTCATCAATGCTCTGTAATAAGTCAAACTGACATGAGGAAATACATTTCAGAATTTTTTTTCGCCTCACTTCGCTCGGCAAATATGAAAACATATTAATCTCTCTATGCTGAATCAAATAACAGAACAGGTCACCTGAAACACCACCGCTATGACTGCATTCAGTTAAAGTAATTTGATTAAAGTGATCATAAGCCCTCAAGTAAATTTTCCATCAAATGAAAGACCATTGCGAACAGTGTCGGAAAATATTTATTGTAATTTTTTACGATTTTATTACACAGAGTAAACTGCAAATAAAGCATGGTTTTCTATGGTGATCTGTTGCAATCATATCTAGGTCCAGTGACGGCACACTGCTTTAATACATATATTTCAAACTTTGTATGCACTTTCCAATGCTTGATTCAAGCTTAAGGTGTGTATATTTGAGTTTCAACACAGACTCACTGTTCCAATGTGCATGTTTCACCAAAATCGGGGAAATTAAATGCAAGATTCAAATTGACTTGACACTTATGAGTTACCATCTCCCAGATTGTGGTGAAACATTCACATTGGAACAGTGAGTCTGTGTTGAAACTCAAATATACACACCTTAAACTTAAATCAAGCATTGGAAACTGCATACAAAGTTTGAAATATATGTATTTAGCGGTGTGACGTCACTGGACCTAGATATGATTGCAACAGACCACCATAGAATACCATGCTTTATTTGCAGTTTACTCTGTGTAATAAAATCGTAAAATATTTTCCCACACTGTTTGCAATGGTCTTTCATTTGATGGAAACTTTACTTGAGGGTTTACAATCACTTTAAACACCAGAAAACTACCAAGTTTGGAACATACAATGTAGTACAGATCTGTCTTACACTCATTTATTTCCTATATTTCCCTATATTTTATTCAGAAAATTCCTATTTTTCTCCTATATTTTCACTGTGAGCCACTTGAAGGCCTGTCGCGTGTATCCATTTTCAGCCTACTTTCGGCAACTGCAAGAGGGAATTTCCAGAAATCAATACCACGTGACTTCATCAGCCAATCAGCTAAAGCCTACCGACGTAACCCGCCATTTTCGAGTCATGTGATGTCCTTCTTGCTCAAAACTACAGATCTACCACACCTCTTGGATGATACGAAAGTTATTCATACCTATTTATTTTGTAAGCCCAGGCAATATCTGTTTCCGAAGTGGTATGAAAACCTGTAATTTATCAGATTTCTCGGGTGTGTTCTCTGCCGGATGAAGGCCGAACAGAATACGGTAAAGTACCGCATATCGCTCCGCTATAATGGAGACACCATTCGCAAGCCATTTTATGGATGGCGAAGTGTATGCAAATGGCTGGAATTCATGATAAGTGGATCAGAACTTGTCCCAAATCCTAATGCAATTGTTGAGACAATAAAATACATTTAAACTAAAAGATTTTCTCCAACAAATAAAACAGGTTCCTACAAAGATCAGATACATGGTCTTAAATTGAAGACTTAGAATTTGCAAGTGGCTTTGTTAGTTCAGACTTATTAAACTCTTTTGTCCCTTCCAGTCACTGTTTGTATGCAATTTCAGACCACATCATAACCCGGTGGTCGAGCAACCACGGTCTACACATTTAAAAGTTCATCTGGACCTTAATGCTTGTGCCCTCCATTGTCAACCGGACTTGCACTTTTGTGTGGTCTCACACGAAGGTTGGGCGACACATCATTGCGCATATTTGGTATTGGCATCTCCTAACTTTCATTTAACATTTTCACAAATGATTTTATAAAATTTAGAAGATTTAAATTCGCTTATCACTTGTTCCCGCCATCCGCTAGGGTTAAATAGATTGTCATAATAGCTATCATGTGCTGACAAAAGCTAGGAGGTATTTAATGCCCCTGGCCCCAAATTAGATATTCTGAAAATTAATGGACAGGTCCTTAGTGCGGACCTGCTGTCAATACAAGCTCGATAAATGAGCGAATAAAGCAGTTCATCTAAGGATCTTCAAACTGGGAACACAATGTGCACTGCAGTCATGTAGCTTTTCCAGGATCAACAAAGGTTCCCTACATGTAGTCCTAAATATCCTCTCATGAAAATCAATTTTGGTGAAAGATATGAAACATATCCCTTGTCACCCGAACTCAATGAAGGATTTTAATGATGAACTTCAGTTAGAAGTACGTACCCAATCATCAAGTCCGATATCCATCAACCAAACGTGGTCCATTGTAGCATTTCAGAGCCACACCAGCACCAAAAGTCGGCAGACCCGTCATGTAAGACAACTTCAATCGGCAACACTTTGCATGCAATATACTTGGCCCTTTTCACTCCTTGGTTGAATGGTTCCCCATATGTAGTCACCTATTGTATGTGTCTTACATGACGGATTTGCCCAAAAGTCACAATGTTTGGAAATGAAACTGTAACTTTAACAAAATGACCAAGTCCAAGAATTTATTATTTGTATCTGCTGAATTGTTTTATTCGACATGTACATATACTTAACATTCATTTACAGCTACATGTCGGCTTCCTGATTTACACATTGCTCAGTGTACACATAGTACACATTTAAATAGTGTCCAGTGGGTTTTAGGGAGGGTAATGTGGCATTGGAGAAGTTGCTGGGATCAGTGGGCACATCAATCATAGTACAATACACAGGATTGATGTCAATCAATCCATGTCTGAATGGTCCTAAAACTTTACATAGCTATAATCATAGCCACAATTGCATATGTACAATATACTATACAAGGGGTAGAAAATTCTAAAAAGGAGGGATCTAAAAAAACAGATATTTCTATACATCATTTTGAACAATATTTACGGCCCATTTCAAAGCAAAAAGCCTTTGTGAACATGTAAAACTACAAAGTATCACTAACAAGCACAGCTTGAAATCCCTTTATTTTTCAAAAACTGTTTACTAAAATCTACCTGAAAGACAGAAGCATTACGGTATCATGTGAGAAAATAAACTAAATAGGTAGGCAGGGGGGTCAAGGTAAAAAAAACAAATACAAGCATCAATGATCCAAGTATAAAACCATTACTGTGCATATATTAAATTTACAGGTGCTCACACAATTGTGTTTTCAAAATGAAGCAATTAGAGCGAAGCCTGTGTGAATTGATCATGCTTGCTACCTACATCTCAGGTCGGTTTTGACAGGATTCTGGTTTATCAAGGTTCATAATACTATAAATTTAAGTATTGGGGCCATGGGTAATGTTGATATTTAGAAGTTCATCGGTTTACTCAGGTGTCGTTATTCACAGGTTTCAGCATATCTATCTTGTACCCTTGTAAGGTTTATCAAGATAGTTTATTGTACAGGTCCAACATGATTCAGACAAAGTACAGTGAAACCTGTGTATACTGACCATGCTTGAGACCAGATTATAATGTCGGTTTTGACAGGGTTCTGGTTTATCAAGGTTCAAAAAACTCTAAATTTAAGTATTGGGATCATGTATATTGCTGCCGGTTGGCCGGTTTACTCAGGTGTTGGTATTCACAGGTTTCACTGTATAATAGTACGTACATAATTATCATACATGTGGCTCTTCTAGTTCTTCAAAACTGAACACCATCAAAGTTCCACCCAGAATTGGTTGAATCGTTTAATTATAAGTAGATCTATTCCAGCCTTACAAGATTACTTTTCCCCTCAACGGGTGTTCAGAACAGGAGACAGAAATCTTCAAGTCAGCGGTAAAACATTCCATATTCATGTATCCTTAGTTGTTTTTGTGTATCTGTAGAAATGAGTACAGACAGTTTAACTGTCGGACCCGCTCAGAGTTGCTGGGCTGTGAGGTACAAAGCATGCTCTATCCATGCAGATTCTATCACAGAGGGCAGGCGCTATGAAACATAGGGCTATCTACAAGCACTCACATACAGAAATATTCCAAAATGGAAAACTTTCAAGGAAAAGTTGATGGATAGAAAAAATACCTCTACACATTATACAGGTTTGTCTTTGTACAGCTTAATTAGACTTGATTACAGGTAGATTATAAATTTGATGTCAGATAAGGTAAAGTGTTTGTATTATTGCATATTGGTACTTGTAGGCTAGAGATGTATGACAACAGTGCATCACTTAGAATATACAACTTCTGACACCTTCACAAATAAATATTCCAGAATTCCAGTAAAAAATAATTATTTTAAAAGTTGGTCTGCATTGTGAACTTGCCAATTATAAAATCTTCGTGAATAACAATTCAGTTTTATTCTTATTCAACCAGTAGAATACAAACATAGGCTTACAGTAACTATGGTGGGTTCTGGACTCGTATGAATGATCTGCTCCTATTGGCAGCTGGTGATTCATCATATAAATGATCTGCTCCTATTAACAGCTGGTGATTACCCAGATAATTTAATCTATCAACCTGTGGCTTTAACTTATTCCAATACATCATATACATGTAGGACAAAAAAAACCCTGCTATACATAATCCAGATTATGTGTGACTCCTCCACAATTCACACAAATTTACTTCTGCAGAATAAGGCAGTTCGGTTTCAGTAAAATGTCAACTTCAGACACTGAAGTCTATAACAGATAGGAGTTAATTTTTAAACAAGAAATATAGAAACCATTGTATGTTTTAACAGAAATTGTCTGAAATTGTCAGCAGGCAGTGTTGATAGTATTTACTCGAATTTACAAATGTCCTGAAATTTTGTTTCTTAAAAATGCCACTAGATGCACTTTTCTGAAATGGACTAGAGGATAGAAGCCTAAAGAGGTCAAATAAAAAATAAATTAAGATTGGGATATCTGAATATAAAATTAGGCAATATTTTAAAACGCTTCATAATTTTCCCTAGAAGTCTGCATGACCAGAACATCTTGTTTTTTTCAGCAGACTGCTGTAATTTATCTTACTATTATTTCTCATGCTAATATTTGAATAGTAAATATACAACAACAACATAACTAAAGGTTTTAATGCGAGAAGAAAATGCGAAAGAAAAAAGAAAACCTCAGAAAAAGGTACAAATGTATGGTGTATATAATTCTACATTTAGCCTCCCGAGTCCAGCTCTGTATATGATAAAGTCTAATAATAATAATAATACGAGGAGTACAGAATAAAGGGCAGATACATGTACATACTGTATAATATGGTAGTTCGAATAAAAGATCGATATGCCTTGACTGTACCGCATGATGGCAAAGGCGGTTATGATGGTGATCTGGGAAAATTTAGTCGAGATGAAAAATAAATTTTACTTCTATATTTTAGGATTTTGTTGGAACTGGAGGAGGGGCACTGCCAAGATCATCCTGGTACACTTAGACCGAGCACTGTCCCTCCCCAATCCACCTTGACCATTCTCTAAACCTTTTAGTCTTCACTCAAAATTACTGTGTTGCATTAATGTATTTCGTACCAAAGTATCAACTTAACACACTTGAAAAATGCTTTTATGTTGGAGACCCAAGTGTGAATAAAATCACCAATCTATGAGATCATGTAAAACATTCGAAACTGCTAAAATGAGTCAAAAACAAAGGACCTAAAATGATGTTGAATCCACCAAACAGTAATGCTGTATACCATGACAGTTGTTTAGGTTTAGGAAGAACCATTAATATTCACAATCGATATATGTCCCATCTTCCCCGTCCAAGTCAAACACTACACATGTTGCCTTGGCTGAATATCACACTGTCACATTTCATGAGAACCAGACTGATCATGATTCATAAATATTAAGCCAAATCAAAAGTGAAAGTAATTCACCTTTCGTGCCACTTAACGGGTGCATATTACACAGATATGCAGGGTTATTTGTCCTATGACTTGCTGTTTTACCCAGGGGGGGGTATACTGTGACATGTTGCCCGATTATTGATATCCTTTGCCAATGTAATGTTTAACAGATCATGGAGAGGAGCTCTGTGACAGTAATTGAATGTACATGTAGCGATCACAGAATGGCTCTTGGCACTTCCTGTACTAGACAGATATGGTCACCAAGGTACACAAGTATTTCTGTATACAGGGCCTACGGGAAGGACCTACAGGGAGGACCTTTAGACAGAACAGCATGTCTATAGTCGGATTAATCTGGGCTTCCCTGTATGTCTATGTCTCGGATTAAAAGCGCAGAGAGGTGTGACCTGCTCTGAGCTTCAGCATTTCTGAGTTGTTGATCTCCAAAAAGTGATATCGGACAGATTTTCAACTTGTTGACAAAATATTCATTGGGACAAGCATAAGGGTTCATTCTTCACAGTAGGCTACTTTGATGCATATTTACCAAATTATCACAGATAAAAAAATTACCTGCATGTTGTCGCATAGGGAAAAGCAAAAATCAACTACACAGAAATTACAGATGAAGCTGAGTGGGTTAAATCTCACTGCACACTTTGTCTGAGACTGACATTGGGAATCTCGGATCAAGTCTATACCTGTGTGTTACTGTACACTTTACTGAAGAGAGTTACAGGTAACAGTTAAAGTGATATCACAGTTGAATTAACTCACTGATCAAGTGAAACAATGCTAACACTGCAAGGAGTGTTGTTGTCTTTCAGTCATGTCCTTATGGTGTGCCTGTGTCAGATATCAATTGTATACTTGTCAGATATCCTGTGCCTGTTGTATACCTTTGTCAGATGTCCCGGTCCGGTGTCCGTTGTAAACTTGCGTCAGATATCCTGTGCCTGTTATACCTGTGTCGGATATGCCTGTTGTAAAGGTATAATGTCGTTTGTCCTGTGCTTTTTGTATACCTGTGTCTGTTACATACCTGTGTCGGATGTTCAGTGTGTGCTGTATACCTGTGTTGGATGTCCTGTGTCTGTTGTATACCTGTGCCAGATGTCCTGTGTCTGTTGTATACCTGTGTCAGATGTCCTACATCTGTTGTATACCTGTGTCTGATATCCTGTGTTTGTTATATACCAGTGTCGGATGTTCAGTGTGTGCTGTATACCTGTGTCGGATGTCCTTTGTCTGTTGTATACCTGTGTCGGATGTCCTGTGTCTGTTGTATACCTGTGTCGGATGTCCCGTGCTGGTTGTATAACTGTCAGATTCTAGGGTCTGTTGTATGCTTGTGTCAGATATCCGGTGTCTGTTGTATACCTGTGTCGGATGTCCTACATCTGTTGTATACCTGTATCTGATATTCTCTGCCTGTTATATACCAGTGTCAGATGTTCAGTGTGTGTTGTATACCTGTGTCGGATGTCCTGTGTCTGTTGTATAACTGTGTCGGATGTTCTGTGTGATGTATACCTGTGTCGGATGTCCTGTGTCTGTTGTATACCTGTGTCAGATGTCCTACATCTGTTGTATACCTGTGTCTGATATCCTGTGCCTGTTATATACCAGTGTCGGATGTTCAGTGTGTGTTGTATACCCGTGTTCGATGTCCTGTGTCTGTTGTATACCTGTGTCAGATGTCCTGTGCCTGTTGTATGCTTGTGTCGGATGTCCTGTGCTGGTTGTATAACTGTGTTAGATTCCAGCGTCTGTTGTATACCTGTGTCAGATGTCCTGTGCTGGTTGTATAACTGTGTTAGATTCCAGTGTCTGTTGTATACCTGTGTCAGATATCCTGTGGCTGTTGCTTACCAGTGTCAGATGTCCTACATCTGTTGTATACCTGTGTCAGATATCCTGTGTCTAAATCTTTGTGCAGGAATACATGACAAATATACAGACTTGTAAAAAATGTTTTCTCTCAGAAAACCCAGAATATACAGAGTGAGAGAAGCAATGCTGTTTACTATGTACTCTATATACAGGCTATGTTTGAATTATGATACAACCAGTTAACATAAACCATACGATCATGGAATTGTCACAATAACTTATACTCTTACATCATGTACATCGAGAATTGCATTCTCACTAACAAGACACATACCAGTAACCATGGTAACGATGAATACAGAATAACACAGAACAAAAGTATGCGGTCGAGGAAAATATCAGTCACCTAATTACATTGACCAATCACTGATGGTCTAATGATCTGCAGATGCAGTTATATTGGCTCTGATTGGTCTATCAATGATCTGTATAAGCAGGTGTGTTAGTTTTGATTGGTCTATCAATGATCTGTACAAGCAGGTGTGTTAGTTCTGATTGGTCTATCTTTGTTACCTGTACATGTACCGTGTTCGAGCAGTCTTGTGTGTTGTTATCCACACCCTGTGCCGATACTTTCGATCATTAATTCCATTCTGCACCGATGTTTCATTTGGATCATTTAGAATTATTCATAGATTCCTCCCTGGTGCTTACATGAACAGTTTCATGGTTCAGATAGGACTATTTATTTACACATTTTTAACCAGATAACATCAAACCCTCACAGCATTTCACTATGGTGTGTCTCAGTACTGCGGCTACACCGTACCACTGAAATAACCCAGTGGTAATGTTGAGTTGGTGATCTTTCCCATATATATCACAAACTCCTGGCACCATGTAGCAACTGAAACAGGGAGTGCGATCTTGATCAAACTTGAAAATCTGGGCCTGATAAATCAATTCATCCATAGAAAGATCACACTTGTCCCAGGCTGTTAAACACTTTATCATCGAGACTTCAAGTTAACCTGGCAGTCAAAGGGTTAACGGCAAAATGTAACCATCCAATCAAGTTAGCACACGGGAAAACTCCACAGCTTGAACATACTAGTGATCACTCTCCTGAGACACCAGAGTTAGACCTCTACGCTCATAGTTCTCTGATAATCAGTCAACATTGTTGTTGTTGTTGTTATTGCTCGTCCATGATTACAGCATCGTTATATCACCAGAGCAAGATTCACAGACTCCATTCAGACATCTTCACAACATATGGTCAGCACTCGAGTTATTTCTTACACTATGGCACTTCTGATATAACCTGCGAAAGTAAAAGAGGACATCAAACATCATTTTAAGTATGAATTCACCAATATCCTTAAAGGTGAAATGCAAAAGAATTTCATTATTTTTTTTATAAAACACGGGTTAATAGTTTGAAATAATGAAATTTTCACAGACTAAATATTTCCAGCATTGGTCGATGGAAGTTCGCGAAAAGAACTGAAATATAAGCAGCCCAACACTTGGGGACAGAGCTATGTGATTACATCCACTTGATTTCGCCATGGTGTGCTGTAATTGGTGTCGTCATCTAGTGTCACTATCTTGTTACTATTCAATTATTATTTCTGCCATCTAAGTGTCTGAAAAGTCACAGGGATAAATCTGAAACAACAAATTATAGCACAATGTTACGCTTTCACAGTGACGTCTCTGTTTCATTGATGTGGGCATGATGTGGTGTACTGCATTCGGCGACGTCACCGAACACAGCCATAACATGTCGTACATATGGGTTCTGGATACTGAGCCTAGATGATGTCATAATTTATTAAAACAGCGCCAAAATCAAGGAACATAAGCGATGCAAATTTTCGGGACAGGCCATCGTTCAGCCAATTTCGATTCTCCTCTAAAAGGACTCCTGATGCTGGACAGATTTTTTTCACAAAACCAATTCATCTGTTACCATCCATTCAATCAAAATATGGCCAAAAATTTCAAAGTGGCAAACTTTGCATTTCACCTTCAACATAATCACAGAACCCCAAGCACCTCTTACATTCTGATTAAGTCAGATCACACTGGAAGCTAATCAAACTTATTATAATACGATTGCTCAATCTACAAGAAATGTCATTCATTGAAAGTTTCTGATTTTATGGGTTTGCAGTTCCGAACATTTCATTCTGTTACATCTAGTCCTATAGTGAAAGCAGACGACAATTCATACCTTAAAAGTAGATTTCCCCTGAGGCAGTTGATGTTTGTGGTTTCTGTGGTTTTGCTTGAGACAGACCAGGTTGGACCACCTTCTCCAGGTTAGGTTGGACCAAGGGTTGACTAGCCGCCCGTGCTCTTCCAGCAGAGCCTGGCTCTGCCAGTCGTAGCAGAGACTTGTTTCTCATGACTAGGCCCAGGCTATCACTGGTGGGGTTTGAATTACCAGTCTTTGAACCTAATGACACTGAAGAATTATCACTTCTTGCTAAGTTAGATGCGCTGGGTGCTGGACCCGGCAACAAGGTTCCAGATGGACCCCCTGATGAAAGCCCCGGTGACCCGGTAGAATTACTGGCCAGTTTGAAAGGAAGCACCTGTTGTACGCTGCTCGACGGGGCAACGGCCTTGACAGAGCCTACCCTCTGCTCGTTCGTACAACTTAACAGATGCATGGGTAGTTTCTGCTGGTTACCAACCAAGTCACGCCCGTGGGCGCCAGAGAAACTGGCCACAGAATGTCT
>JAVTVY010053842.1:0-25132 GCA_036873755.1 Hanleya hanleyi
AGGAGCCTCAGTACTTAACTCAATATTCTGCAACCAAAGAACTGGCGGACAGGAGACCGAGTACCTTTGCTGGATACAATCTTATATCAGTCTCAATGAATGTGAACAGGTAAACCACACCGGCATTGCATGATCATGCACGAGAGGTATAAATGAGATCTAATGACTTAATACAATTCCAGTATATGGCATTACAATGTGAACCTTGTAAATTATTGGGTTTCACGATTGTGTTCATCCTCTCTATATTTGCATGTACATTTAGGCTTTGGCAAATGAGTGAAGAGACACACCACTGAAGTGACCATATTGAGGAAGAGAGATATGTTCTACTATATTTTCCGACAGAATGGACCTGAGCAAAACAAATGTGTCGTTCATAGACAACAAAAGCCACCAAAATTTTGCCATAATTGGCTTGGAATGGGTTGATTTTAACTATACAGTTCATCAGCTTGTTCTCGGCTTGGTGTGCAGCGATGCCAGCTGGAGCTCTCATGGCCCCAACACTTTTCACATTCGAAGGCATCTGTGGATATTGTCCATATCTGGGAAAGGGAGATAATCTCCAATTAGTAGGACTAGACTGTAGTACTCTGTTAAATCAATAGTCCAATACTATAGGCTATTTCAGGACTGGTGTTTGGCTACAGCATGAGATCTGAACTGATTATCCCCAGAAATAATATTAAAGTTCACAAGACATCTTTGCGTACACTTTATATATCTCAACCCAGTTCATACATGCAGCTGAGCCGATTGATTTTATTTTATATTTATTTATTTATTTATTTTTTTTAAATGTTGTTAGTGACAATCCATATTGGGTTACATTTATAACAGTAACTGTAGAGCATATGGCATTGACTATTCAAATATGCTGAAAGCATAAAGATGAATTTCATGGGCCCTATTCGGGGCACTCTTGACTCTGACAGACTCACTGATATCTGTTGAAAACAACACAGAAGTAGTCATCCATAAGGAGTCTTCAGGTTTTAGCAGTAGGACTGCTAACATGAGCAGTGTGACTAACGTCACAGGACCTACGAAGTAGAGTAGGCATTAGGACTCGAACGCGAACTGAACTCCCACCCCCAGTTGAAATCCTGCCTATATTAAGATATGGGCACCGCCCAAGTCAGAATCGCCAGTGAATTTCATCAAAAATCACCAGGAATTTTCATCAAAAGTAGGTCAGCTCAGAACTTGTTGGTAACAGTCTTCTAATGCGCCTTCATTCCAAAATTAAATAACGATCGCCGATTTAATTTTACAATTTTTTAACTAAAGGAAACAGATTGAATAATAAAGGTTCAGTAGATTTCAAGCTTTACGTGTGAAAATACATTTACATCTCTTTAATGGTTTTCAGTGCCCTTGTCTAGGATCAAAACAACTTTTTGAATCACATTATTTTCCCAACAATACAACAAATTTTTATATATAGTACTATAGTAGAAAGGTAGCATTTATGTAGTTTACGGTAATTCAACTCAAGACCAACACCTTCTCTGCACAAGATAACTAGAGGTTCCGCTTTGACCCTTGAGTTGCCGCTCCGGCATGAAGCCTATGCTGGTTGTTTTTTTAAGCAAAAACATACGTCTCCCCCAACCTCTCACCTTGCCTTGAGTGGGCACATAATTTAAGGGAAAGTGCTATAAAATGAATGTAGCAATAAGTATCCTAAACAAAGCTGCGCATCTAAAAATATTAATTACAAAGAGCCGATTTTTATTGTTGCAGTAACCCAGTGAGGAGTCGGGATTTATATAGCAATGAGTGGATTGTCGACAGCTACAGCGTCCAACCAATGTGAAATACATGTAATTGTGAAGCATCAACTATTTCGAAACTGATCACATTATAGGAAATATGCAAAACATACAAGAGCCACACCTATAGTTTACATGCTGTACCGTATAGAAGTTTCATGCATCTGCCTTCAGTAGTTTCCAAGATATGGAGTGAACAAAAATTGGACAGACAGATAAGCACATTTTGCATGGACCCACGCAAGCACTAGCTCACACCCAAACCTAATTAGATCATAAGGCCATTTCAATGAAGCTTCCATCCAAGTTTGGTGAAATTTCGTCGAGTAGTTCTCCAGATATCTTGCAGACAAGGTATATAGACATGAACAATTAGATGGACGGATGGACGATGGACATGGATAAATGCACACACACACCCAAACCTAATCAAATGAGGGGGCTATCCCAGTGAACCTTCCATCCAAGTTTGGTGAAATTCTGTCCAGTAGTTCTTCAGATATCTTGCAGAAAGGGCCTGTATATACATATACATGTACAAGTACATGGACAGACGGACGGACACCGAACATGGACGAACACACACACAAACCAAAACCTAATCAGATGAGAGGACTATCCCAATAAAGCTTCCATCCAAGTTTGGTGAACTTCCGTCACGTAGTTCTCGAGATATCTTGCAGACACGGCCTCTATATACATGTACAAGTACATGAACGTTCGGACGGACACCCGACACGGATGAATGCATGCACACATACACCAAAACCTGATCAACTGAGGGGGCTATCCCAATGAAGCTTCCATCCAAGTTTGGTGAAATTCCATACAGTAGTTCTCAAGATATCTTGCAGACAAGGCCTGTATATACATGTACAAGTAGATGGACGGACACCGGACACGGATGAACGCATGCACACACACCAAAACCTAATCAAAGGTTATCGCTTCGAACAGACATGCACGGACGTACACGGACATCCACATACGCAAAGAAGCAAGAACTAGCGGCGCCACCTTCAGGCAGATGTTGCTGAAATGCAATACGGACTGGCGTCTTGCCGCAAGGAATGCATATTCCGAATTTCGGAAGAATCCAACAAAGCGTTAGGAAGTTATCGCTTCGAACAGACATGGACGGACACACGGACATCCACGGACACAAAGAAGCAAGAACCATTTTAAAGTCCCCGGCCGCGTTGCGGCGGGGGACAACAAGCAGCCAGAGGATGCTAGGTCCCCCGCCGAAATGGCAGCAATATTTTTTAGCATTGTTGGTCTCAGGGGATCATGGGGATATACAGGAGGGAGGCAACTGCTGCTTCATAGGCGTTGGATGTGGAAGGGTCTTTCTGCCTTCCCAAGTTTTAAGATCAACTCAGAACGATTGACTGAAAGTTGATTGCTTCTGTGATATAGTTTCCATGCAGTGAAGCACCGAGAAGCATCCCCAAGTGACATCTCAAGGCATTATCTGCAAACCAAATTTGACGAGAAGCTGAAGGCATCAACCTGTTGCCCGGAAACCAAATTTTAAATTTGCCACCAGTTGTCGCCACCTGTAGGTGCAAGTGAGCGAAATGCAATCCCAAGCATCATCTCATGGCATGGTAGCCTACATGTACATAGTATCTTCTACAGCCCGGGGCCAATGATCGGCTGATGCAGCAACAACAGCATTTTCCCAGTTAGACGGCAGATTTTGAAATCAAAAACGAGGCCGCGCTATGTCATCAGTCAACTGAGACAGTCGCGTGGTTGTGTATGAAGATTGGGGTGGGTCTTATCTAATAGTGATCCAATGAAAATGCTCGTATTAGTTTAAAATGGCGGGGTCGAATGACCAATCACTGAACGGGAGACAGCTGGAACAGTACGTTGACACTGTCTGTTAATACAGGGGGCGTCGGAAGCAAATTCAAAGTGGTACGGCCACTATCATTGCACTTTAGGTGAGGATCCAGGGGCCGCCCAGGCCCCAGATGCTCCTGGGGTCTAGATCGCCGAAGAAGCGTTCTGAGCGATTTCTGGCGTCAATCAAAATCACTCTGCATTGAAGTGTATTTTTAGTTCTTTCCTAACCCTTTTACCATGAAAACGCAATCGATGGTTTTCTGCGATGCTGAATTACAAAAAATTGTGTATAGTATATAGTACTTTATCCTAGGCACATCGTGTAGAAGTAACCGAGATGATGCATCGATAATGTATACCAAATTTTACATTGAGCATTTGAACAGTGTCAGAGATAGAGATCATTAATGATTTTACATAAATTAAAGATGGTTGCCCATCCTTCCCGTCACTCAGAGGAACTAATGTGGTTATTCATTAATGCAAGTCTCTTCATACATCGATGCTGTAAATCAAGTTTCGTATAGAACATTTGAATGGTATCAGAGATAAACATCATTAAAGATTTTGAATAAATTAAAGATGGCCGCCAAGATTTCCGCCCAATCAGAGAAACCAGATCTGTCATTCATCGTAAGTCTCTTGATGCATCAATGATGTATACCAAATTTTACACTGAGCACTCCAACGGAATCAGATATAGAGATCATTAATGATTTTGCCTAAATTAAAGATGGCCACCAAGGTTTTCAGTCAATCAGGTCCCGATTCAAAGTATCTGGATGTATCGATGATATATACCAACCTTCATATAAAACAATTGAATGGTAACCGAGATATGTAGGCTATCATTATCGATTTCGCATGAATTAAAGATGGCCTCCAGGGTTCCCAGCTAATCAGAAAAGCCTGTTTGGTAATTCGTTGAAAGTTGCTTGATGTATCGATGATGTATATCAAATTTCGTATTGAACAGTTGAATGGTTTCCGAGATATGGATCATTATCCATTTTGCATGAAATTAAAGATGGCTGCTAAGGTTCCCACCCAATCAGGTCCCAATTCTATAGGCTTCTGCATGGTCCTTGACTAGGTAAATAAGCATACCAAATTTGGAATTCATCAGCGGAACAGTTTTCCGGCTATCTCGCTCACGAACGGACGTACGGACAGACGGACGTACAAGATGATGACAATACCCCATGGCCAAAATTGGCCGAGTGGTAAAAACATGGGTCTGTGCCTGATAAATTTTAAGCCTTTTGGGGTTGCAACTCATTCACAGAAAGCTCCCTGTACATGAACAACTGCACTGACAACTGCATGCCATCATCTGTCAGTCTGAAGACCGGCAAGCTAGGTTGAATTCAGTTCAATTCAGGAAATTGATCATATGCACAGTGTGCACCCAAACATTAGGAACACAGTTGTAATTAATATAGTAATAGTGAGTGAGTGAATAGAATTTAACGTCGCTTTCAACAATATTTCAGCTATATCACGACGAACCAACTAAGCACCACCCAGCCCAGTTGTGTTCCTGCTACTTCAAAGAAGAGATCTTTGAAGCAGCATGGAACCAGACACCCTCCATCCACCCTATAAACACTGAGGACAGCACACAAGACACAGACAGGACGTTTACATGGTGCAATAAAGACAAGTGATATTACAGTGCTAGACACCACATTATCAAGTTCCTGTTGCTTCTCAGCAAAATGCATTGAAGCAACAGGAACCTGTGCCCACCGGACACCCACCAACCACCCGCTAATATAGTAATATACATGTGTGGACACAAATGATTCATGCAGAAGCTTCAGGGTAAATCATATGATGTGCAATACAATTATTTGTTAGCAAAATAGAAGGAAATGTTGTCCTTCGTTTAAGATGACACGAAATTCAAAAATCAGGGATTCAGTACTGCGGGGATTTCCCCGCCAGTTATTTCACATTATACTTCTGAAATAAAATAAATAAAGCTTTAGGGTAAATCATATGATGTGGAATAGAATGATTTCATATAGCAAAATTGAAGGCCCATTTTGACTGGAACGGACAAGAAGAAGAGAAACTCAGTGGTGCCACCTTCAGGCAGATGTTGCTGAAAGCAATACGGACTGGCGTCCTGTTGCAAGGAATGCGTATTCCGAATTTCGGAATAATCCAACACAGCATTAGGAAGTTATCGCTTCGAACAGATGTACACGGAAAAAAAATCTATTTTGACCCAGTGGCGCCACCTTCAGGCCGATGTTGCTGAAATGCAATACGGACTGGCCTCTTGTCGCAAGGAATGCGAATGCTGAATTTCGGAAGAATCCAACAAAGCGTTAGGAAGTTATCGCTTCGAACAGACATGCACGGACGTACACGAACATCCACGGACTCAAAGAAGCAAGAACCAGTGGCGCTACCTTCAGGCAGATGTTGCTGAAATGTAATACGGACTGCCGTCTTGTCACAAGGAATGCGTATTCTAATTTTGGAAGAATCCAACAAAACTTTAGGAAGTTATCACTTCGAACAGACATGCACGGACTTACACGGACATCCACGGATGCAAAGAAGCAAGAACTAGTGGCGCCACCTTCAGGCAGATGTTGCTGAAATGCAATACGGACTGGCCTCTTGTCGCAAGGAATGCGAATGCTGAATTTCGGAAGAATCCAACAAAGCGTTAGGAAGTTATCGCTTTGAACAGACATGCACGGACGTACACGAACATCCACGGACACAAAGAAGTAAGAACCAGTGGCGCCACCTTCAGGCAGATGTTGCTGAGATGTAATACAGACTGGCATCTTGTCACAAGGTATGCATATTCCGAATTTCGGAAGAATCCAACGAAGCGTTAGGAAGTTATCACTTCGAACAGATGTACACGGACATTCACGGATACGAAGAAGCAAGAACTAGTGTCGCCACCTTCAAGCAGACGTTGCTGAAATGCAATACGGACTGGTGTCTTGTCGCAAGGAATGCGTATGCCGAATTTCGGAAGAATCCAACTAAGCGTTAGAAAGTTATCGCTTCGAACAGACATGCACGGATGTACACGGACATCCACATACGCAAAGAAGCAAGAACTAGTGGCGCCACCTTCAGGCAGATGTTGCTGAAATGCAATACGGACTGGCGTCTTGCCGCAAGGAATGCATATTCCGAATTTCGAAAGAATCCAACAAAGCGTTAGGAAGTTATCGCTTCGAACAGACATGGACGGACATCCACGGACACAAAGAAGCAAGAACCATTTTAAAGTCACTGAATATGGATAATTAACAGCTTTATGGGGGGAAATTAAAACAGATTATCCGTGCTATATGCCGACAATGACGGTGTTGCCGCTGTGTTAACCCCAGGATTTTAACGGCTGGGTTAGCGCCCTGTAGATCACTGTTGTGGGTTATTTAGAGCTGTTTATTACCCTTTCCTGGAGTCTTTACCACACAATTGATCCTTTCAGCTGCTAAATGTTACTTTATTAATAATATATTATCGATTCCAAATGATTACCAGCCGCAAACGTCGAGGAAATACGATTTAACGGCGAGAAGCGCGGTCTGCCTGGGCTAAGTGAATACGTCGCTATGCCTTGCTTTAGCCCACGCGGTTGTTGTCAGGGAGCGCCGCAAAGGCTGCTGGGATACCCCCGTCTAACAGACATTAGATATTAGTGTACATGGATTCAATATCCATAGTGACAAGTAAGGTGTTGGGAAGAGCTTGTATGCTGGAAAGTTTTGACAGGAAATCTTCAGTGTTTTTCAAATAACTACTATATCGGTTAGCGATAGGCTTCAAGTAGTAGTCAATGTATTCCGAAATGTGGTAAGAACTTGCATCTCTTTTGGGTGCTAAGTATTCACACTGTTTGTTCGAAATGATTTGCCTCCTATTTAGATCTGCCACAATATTGAGCAGCCTTGGATGATCTTGGGGCCATATTTCTCCATCCAGTTTTTTGTAATGTTTAGGGTTGCCAAGTAACCTTTGGGCTTCTTTGACATAGTTTTCCCTTGACATTATAACTGTAGCTGAGCCCTTATCTGCAGGTTTTAACACGATTTTGTGGTTTTTGCGTAGTTTTGTTAAAGATTGGCGTTCATTGAAGGATAAGTTTGGAATGTTTCCGAATCGCCCATATAAAATCAGTTCATTAATTCGTTCTGAAAGGGCCTTAACAGCTTTTGGAATTTCTTGGTCAACGTTTGGTGGTACATACCCAGATTTCTCTGTGAAGGGTGGTCTTTCTCCAGCTGAAAATCTGAAGCGGTCTGCTAGACTCACCCGACGATCGAATTCATTAGTGATCTTAGATGTTTCCATCATCTTCTCTATATGTTGATCTATGCGGTCCTCAGGTGTATAGGTTTTGATCTCGCGCGGTGTCGGGACAAAGGAAAGGCCCCGACTGAGAAGAGAGATGTCAGATTGTGTTAGTTCAAGGTCACCAGTCAGATTTACTATGCTAGTACCTAGACCAAGAGTAGGGTGGCACATGGCCTGTCCCAAATTTAGTTTAAACCTATAGTATTGAGCCAGTGTGAATACAGGCAATTCGCCGTGTCTTCAGTCCAGTGAATGTTGTCCCTACCAACCTTGAATTTACCAGGATCGATTCTATGGATAATTTTGAGTTGTCTTTTCGTAGATGGACGGACGGACGGATACTGGACACGGATGAATGCACGCACACACACCAAAACCTAATCAAATGAGGGGGCTAGCCCACTGAAGCTTCCATCCAAGTTTGGTGAAATTCCATCCAGTAGTTCTCAAGATATCTTGCAGACAAGGCAAGGGGACGGACAGACATCCATCCAGACATCCATCCATCCAGACAGCACAAACACTAGATGTCTCCCCCCAACATAGTTGGGGGAGACATAATAATGATTCTATGTCATTCTCCTGAGCATAACCGGTACAAAGACGAATAAATAGCGTCTCTACATCACGTTGTTATCTAGATATATGAGACAACACATTTTGGGTATCGGCAATCTGATGAATGTACTATTCCGGTTTTCTTGTTTCACATTATATTCTATGGCGGTTGATCGGTGATTTTCTTCATTGATAAACGTTAAACCACCTCGGCTTCGTTGTGTGAATCGGAATTGCATTGCTGTGACACACCAACACACTCCGTGGCAGTGATTCTGTATCCCCTAATCAAGGAATCAAAATGGATCAAGATTTGAACCGACAAGAAAAATTTAGACATATTTTGTTTACACATGTAATTTTTTTTTAAACTAGAGGTTCCGCTTTGACCCTTGAGTTGCCGCTCCGGCATGAAGCCTATGCTGGTTGTTTTTTTAAGCAAAAACATACGTCTCCCCCAACCTCCCACCTTGCCTTGAGTGGGCACATAATTTAAGGTAAAGTGCTATAAATGAATGTAGCAATAAGTATCCTAAACAAAGCTGCGCATCTAAAAATATTAATTACAAAGAGGCGATTTTTATTGTTGCAGTAACCCAGTGAGGAGTCGGGATTTATATAGCAATGAGTGGATTGTCGACATCTACAGCGTCCAACCAATGTGAAATACATGTAATTGTGAAGCATCAACTATTTCGAAACTGATCACATTATAGGAAATATGCAAAACATACAAGAGCCACACCTATAGTTCACATGCTGTACCGTATAGAAGTTTCATGCATCTGCCTTCAGTAGTTTCCAAGATATGGAGTGAACAAAAATTGGACAGACAGATAAGCACATTTTGCATGGACCCACGCAAGCACTAGCTCACACCCAAACCTAATTAGATCAGAAGGCCATTTCAATGAAGCTTCCATCCAAGATCGGTGGAATTCCGTCGAGTAGTTCTCCAGATATCTTGCAGACAAGGTATGTATAGACATGAACAATTAGATGGATGGACGAACGATGGACATGGATAAATGCACACACACACACCCAAACCTAATCAAATGAGGGGGCTATCCCAACGAACCTTCCATCCAAGTTTGGTGAAATTCTGTCCAGTAATTCTTCAGATATCTTGCAGAAAGGGCCTGTATATACATATACATGTACAAGTACATGGACAGACGGACAGACACCGAACATGGACGAACGCACACACAAACCAAAACCTAATCAGATGAGAGGACTATCCCAATAAAGCTTCCATCCAAGTTTGGTGAACTTCCGTCACGTTGTTCTCCAGATATCTTGCAGACAAGGCCTGAATATACATGTACAAGTAGATGAACGGACGGACGGACACCCGACACGGATGAATGCATGCACACATACACCAAAACCTGATCAACTGAGGGGGCTATCCCAATGAAGCTTCCATCCAAGTTTGGTGAAATTCCATCCAGTAGTTCTGAAGATATCTTGCAAACAAGGCCTGTATATACATGTACAAGTAGATGGACGGACGGACGGACACCGGACACGGATGAACGCATGCACACACACCAAAACCTAATCAAATAAGGGGGCTATCCCAATGAAGCTTCCATCCAAGTTTGGTGAAATTCCGTCCAGTAGTTCTCAAGATATCTTGCAGACAAGGCCTGTATATACATGTACAAGTAGATGGACGGACGGACGGACACTGGACACGGATGAATGCACACAAACACACCAAAACCTAATCAAATGAGGGGGCTAGCCCACTGAAGCTTTCATCCAAGTTTGGTGAAATTCCATCCAGTAGTTCTTAAGATATCTTGCAGACAAGGCCTGTATATACATGTACAAGTAGATGGACGGACGGATGGACACTGGACATGGATGAATGCACACACACACACACCAAAACCTAATCAAATGAGGGGCTATCCCAATGAAGCTTCCATCCAAGTTTGGTGAAATTCCATCCAGTAGTTCTCAAGATATCTTGCAGACAAGGCAAGGGTCCATCCAGACATCCAGACAGACAGACAGCACAAACACTAGATGTCTCCCCCCAACTACATAATTATATCCAAGTGTGATATATAGTCAATATTCAAGAGGTACAAAAAACTCAAGTTATCATATTTTCACATCATGATCAAAGTTACTTTATCTAGTTAAATTCTACCAAAAGAAGACCCTTTAAACATGCCGTCATGGCTTTGTTTCACCCTCAGTAAACTTTTATCATTGTCGCTCACACAGACTAATCTGAAGGATGATACCACATCTTTCTTTCTTCTGCTGGGTTATTGCACCAGGCTGACTTAATTGGTTGATGTAGGATATTTCACCATCAGTGGGTAATTTGACCTGAATTTGAAGCCTGATGTGGTCAGTGATGAAATGTTTGGATGTGAAATAGGATACACGTTAAAGGCCACAGTTTACATATATCTGTAACAATATACTGAATTGTGTGTATTGAGGCTGGCATAGCGGTGTAGATAAATGCACTAACAAATGATGGAAATTAGCATTTCCTATTTCATAAAAACAATTACGGATGGCATATCCCACCACTGTGTTATATATACAGTGAAACATACAGCCAAGGGTTCCCGATGGGCATGACAGTGTACTCGCTGAGCCATCAATAAATATAAAAAAAAATTATAAATCAAATTTTAATCAGAATTCGGTCAACTCAGAACTTGCTGGTAACAATGCCCTAATGCACGTTCATGCCAAAAATCAAGGTTCTAATGTCAACGGTTCTCCTTATTTTGCCGACGAAAGGATTCGGATGGACTGACTCACTCATTACCGGACAATTTGCGGTCTGTAGCCTACTTCGTAGGAAAATGTCCTAGAATTTTGCCTAAATAGAATGTCAAATCTTTCACCTTTGGTGAATCTCAGTTGGCAACTAGTTATACCTATTGGGGTTATCACTCATTCTAAACTCCCCCACCGATTTCCAAGTTGCCAAATTGCATGTGACAGGAATTCGATTCTGTCCCTAGAAATATGGATAAGTTGGGCTATATATGGAACTTTATTGACACACAGCAGTAGACTGGTAATATAGTCATACAAATAAGAACAACAGGGTGCCTATGTCAGATCACAAACCAAATGAGGGATCTCAAGTGGCAACTGATGACCAAGTCAGAATTATCACTCGCGCTGATCTGTACTCCCCCACCGGTTTGTCCACACAAACAATTTAATTTATAATATTTCAAGTCGCAAGACTATTCTCAGGTCCAAAATTCTGTGCGCCGAAGACAGCACAAAATGTGATGTTTGATGGGTTGTCTGAACTATACATGACAGCAAGTACCCTATGTATCAGGATCAATTGTTGCATACACAGGAATCTTGATATTCTTTATTTAGAATAAATTTAATTCTGGCTGACCAATTTGGAACAACTCTGTGATCACATGAAGTGAGTTTTCTCCGTTTAACGGATTGTAGAGCCTGTCGGCTTTGACTTTCACCTGAAGAGTATAGTAAGCACATCTCCTTCATGAGATGCACATCACCTTGCGTTTCTTTTGGAACGCTATGCTGGTGCCATGGATTTCAATAGGTTCATAAACAACTCAGGAAATCTGGAGGTATATATTCCTAGCCAGCCGTGTGACTGTTTGAAATTAATTAATTGAATTCAATTAAAGTCAGATGACAGCCAAAACAATATCAATTGTCTGCCCAAGTGCCACAAGTGGCCCAGTTCATTACAGTATATGTGATCACTGTCAATTGAATTTAGTAGCATCAGAAGTGGATGAAAACTAGAAGTATGTAATGGTATATTCAGTATCATCGACGGTATTTTACCCGTTTTAGTGCATCCAGTTGAAAACATTGCCTCCTAGCGGGAACTGGCGAACTGCCAGGGGAGACAATTTTGGAAGGTCAGGAAACGACTCCTACAGCCGCGAATGCAACTACAGCGTCCCGAGTCAAACCGCCAAAGGTGACGCAATGAATCATGGGAGTTTTATGAGAGACCGTGACACTGCATACTGAAAATTATCAAAATCGTGGCTCGCCTATGTTAACTCCTCGTGGCGATGTTGGGTTGATTTATTTGTACTTCCATGCAAACAAAATATCTGCTGACTGTTAGTTACGAACACTGGTAACAATAATAATTAATTAATATATCCCTTCAGATTTATCCAGAAAGTCGATTCATATGCAAATAAAGCACTCCGCTAAATTGTCAGATGTGGCATTCTATGGATATTCGTTCTTCTTACACTTCTGATGCAAACCTCCCGTCATCAGTAATATTTATTCAACGAAATGTAACCCAAGTTGATACATTTATTTAATGAAACAAGAGAACAGAATTGGGGAAGCCGAACTGAATGAACTTATCGTCACGAGCGCAACAGCTTTCTTATTTCGTTTTCTCTCTGGGTCAAGCTGTTACATATAATGGGGCTTGTGCTTCTAAATCTGGTAGCCAATCATTTGCCTTTGTGACCCGTCAGTAAAATTCCTGATAGTCCTTGTAAGGCACGCCTGCGTATCACGCGATATTTCTGTAGTATTTTGAACTTCGGGTGTAAGAAAATCGAATGTTCATTGGTCGGCAGTGTTGGTTACGTCATATAATGACCTCCCACGCTTACCGCGGAAAATTGAGGCTTATGACGGGTGGGTCAAAATATTTCTTTGAACTCGACCTGATTCAAACTTGTTGTTGATATATTGTGTAAACATAAAGCCATTCGTACCACCAAATGTCTGTAGTTCGGACGGACATGATAGATTATGGATTTTAGAGGCACAATAAAAGAAAAAAAACATATATGGTAATATCCTGCCCATCCGTTAGGGGGCCATCAGGTTAGAAGTAAAGCAAGACCTGGGTCCCCAGAATAAACGAACTATGGCCATACTCGATTGTAATTCAATAAACGATTTATTGCCCATTTACGATATCAAACTAATGTGTAAAAAAGACAACAGGAGTCCAAAGTACAGGTAGACATTCGTTGGGCAGAAGTTTGGATCCAACGAAAAAATGTTGACTCCGATGTCAGCACAACAGGTTTTCTGGGTCACCGTAGTGTACGGCCAGACTGCGTGCGCCAGATAATTTCCATGATTCCTCAGTCCAAATTTAGGTAATTCAGCTGCCGACAATTGCTGACTAATAACGACTGCAAGCCGATCGGCGCACAGTGGAAAAATTGGATTCCGTATTGCGCAGATTTCACATCCTACGTCACATGAAGCGTTATAGGCAGGCTGGTGGTGCCATTGCAGTCTACATTCTTACATACTTCTAGTTTCATCCACTTCTGGTAGCATATTAAGATGGTCATTTTTACTGGCAGTTTTACAAAGAGACAAATATTTAGCCGAGTAATAGTTATCCACACTAGATTTGCTCACATTAGCAATGTTCAGTGTGTGACTATAACCAGAGTGTTCAAGACCATTCTGAATGCATAATAGCTCATTTGGCACAAGGAAACTAGCCAATCTAAACCAAGTCATCCATTACTGAAAAGCATGTCTGACTGAACAAGTATCTGGCTCTGGCTCATGCAGAAGATTGGTAATTCTCAATTTTCTCAAATCTATCCATAGCAGAGATGGATATAGATATATTCATGCAGTTTGCAAAGTTATTGCAACATGTTTTGTAAACTGGGAGCAGCTAGGCTTTGAGTCTGATAGTTGGCATCATGAAAATGTTGATATCATGAAAATGACTACTATAAAACTATGAGAATTATTCTGTAGTAAGGAAAGCTACAGAAATTTAAACAACCTGTGTACTGTATACAGGTAAAATGTCTGTATTTTAATTGCTAAGCTTGATTTAAGGGCACATTTATATGGCATATTACATATATTACCGGTACTTGACCCAAAAGAGAAACACCTAGGCTAGAAGTTCCCAGGTAATATTGTATATAAGTCTCAATACATAGTTTTCAGATTTTGAATTTAAAGAATCCACCCAGATGAGGGCTTATAGCCTTAATAAAATAAGAATGGTGATTTCCTCACTAATTGTTTCCATGTATAGAAGTATATTAGACCATTGGAACTAGCAATCAAGGACTAATATGGAGATTTTCTAACTCCAGTCTTAGACCAGCTTGCACGATGGCATCCATGATTCCCCTCTCATTTGTAATACTCTCATGAACCAAGACTTAAGAGTGGATGGTCAATGTATCAGGCTTCATTGCATTACATGAGAGCTAGGTTTAGATCTGGCATTTCATTGCCAACAGATTATGTATAAATTTACTGAGGGAATTTTTGAGAGCCCAGTAAATGACACTAATTTCTGTATTGTTAGCTCTAATGAGCAACATCATTGGCTCATTTTATATTCTACCCCAATTTGGTGTACTGTATTGCCACCGGGTTATTTAATATATGTATATATTATGAATGCCCCAGTTTTCGACACCTCATGCTCGAACATGCGTCCTACGTACTGACGGTGAACTATACCACTTCAGCGGAGTAGGATTCGTAAAGAATTATTATTTTGTCCTCGTCTGAATTAGTTTCGACTTTACAGGACAATAAATCATGTTCTCATAATAGACAGACGTTTGATCGTGGCAAAGACCATGCCGCTTTTCTGCGAAGGGGCGCTTGTATGGTCCTGCATAGCGTTTGCAGTGTCATTAAAACCTGCTTCTAAACCCAAATCCTCGCAACGTCGGGATTTTTCGGTACTACAGCAGAAAGTTCTTCCATTCTTGAATTTATCGGACATTATTATCAACCGATCGCTCATTCAAATATGCTGGAAGCTTCATTTTGCAACCCCAAATCCTCGCCAAGAGCGGGATTTTCCGGGTCCAAAAGATATTTAGGGAGAAAGTTTTCTTCCTTTCTTGAATTTATCAGTCATTATTATCAACCGATGGCTCTAAAATCTCAAGATAACCTTGGATTCTTCTGAGCTCATTCGATGATAGACACTGTATGGCACGAAGCCATTTTGGAGGAGGGAGACTTGGGAAATTTCCCATTTCCGGTTTACTTTCAATGGCTTGTATATCATACTTTAATGGAGAATATCACTATTACATCTTACGAGGTTTTGCGATATGAAATTGGTGTTGTCAGACATGGTCATAAGCGGAACTGGATATTGGACGACTTTGTGGTGTGTGAAACGTGTGGATGTATCGAGGAATGGACAAAAGGACTGCAAGTCTTTGTAGAGTATTCTTGTAAGCAGGGAAATCGTAAATATATTTTCGTGGATGCATAACAATTTTAAAATTCCACATATTTCTGGTAGTGTTTAAGAATGCACAAGCATGAAAAAAACCTGTTGACAACTACCACCCTTTATGATAGCCACCCAGGCCGAGTGCACGTGGTGATCAGTAAAGTGTGAATGGACAAAATTTCAGGTTTTTGAGTAACATACATGTACCATAACGTGCTTGAAGAGACAAAAATCAGATACAATGGCAATATTTACAACTTTTTATTCATCAGCTTCGGTTTTGTGTTTTGTACAGTAATCTCTCCAATAATTCAATTCCCCTGTCAACATTAAATCACGCCCCAAATTTGGGGACAAAATTCGACGGGCTGTTCTAAGAAATTTGATTCAACCTTTAAAATCATTGAAATAATGAAGAAATAATGGATTATTTGCCTAATTTTTAACCATTTTTTTCAACTTCCTGTTCTAATAAATCTGATCACCCCCTAACTTTATAACAGAAATTCACTTGATGGGATTGAATTATTAGAGGGAGTACCGTATTAACATATTAGTAACAAAGCCATTACATTTGTACCTCATTTGGAATTTTCAAGGCAGTAAATCATGACCAAGACATTCTCTCATAGTCACAGTTCGTAACCGCCTAAAAGTTGGTGCAACACCCTCTGACTGCACTTTGGAGAAAAATGTGCCGTATTGCGCATTCAGTCTGTTTCTGTATACGAAAGAGATGGAAAATACATCCAGTATAATTGCAAAAGAACTGACAAGTTTTATGCTAAACAAACGGTACAACTTTTGTGTTTAGCTGTGACGTGCAGAGTCCACACCGTCCTGTTTACAAGTGACGATGCTGGTTGGATGAGAGCCATAAGCACAGTTTCAAGCCCAGTGCAATCAGAGGGTATATCTGACAGTAGGAGGTATACAATCCGATGACATGATAATGGATCAACAAAGATTACAGTTCATCAGTAAATACCCATGTTGACATGTTGACCCAGGACGAATATAATGTGTTGCAAGATGAAAGGTGTTATAAGCAAGGCTTGCTTTTCCATGGAAATCTCGACGTCTACATTAAGAGACCATTTCCGTTCTGTTTCCCAAGGCAGGGTCGATTTCATGAAACCTCACTTGACTTGGCTTCTTCAAGGGCGATTTTCGCACTTCACCAAGTTGTGTTTCACAAAATCATTTTGGGCAAGTCAAGTTGGAGTGGCCTTTTTGGAACAGTTTGTTAATAAATAGTACCCCTGCAGAATCAAGTGTATGCACAAAATACTTGATGTGCAGGAGTCAATCGGTAGAAGTTCAGGTGTCAAATGGATAATTCTGTGCCATTTTGAAATCTATGAGATGAAGAAGGATGCTCATACATGCATTATGATCATGGGGCACATGGAATAAAATGAATCTCCCTTCATAGATCTTATTTTTGTTTCAAGTGCAGGTCTGACCACAATTGAACTCAAATGTGTTTTTATCCAAGTGAACTTTCAGGAAAAGCAAAAACTCGAGTCAAAGGAGGTTTTCAAGTGCACTTGAACTCTTAAGTGCAAAAATTGACTCGAGGGAAGTTTCATGAAATCAGCCCGGGTTTCTTATTAGCCGTATTTGACTGTAGTTCATTACATAACAGATCAACAGAGAAATTTGTTAAAGTTATAAACAGCTGATCAGATACATGTAGCTCTGTTTTTTACAGTGTAGCATATATAGCCAATGCCCTCGACGATCGTGATGATGATGATGATGATAATACTAACAGCACACAGATGATGAGCGTGATGACAGATGAGACAATTTACAGTTGGTACATAGATATATACATATGTAGATACAATCATCAATGCGTCACTCTCTGTGCTTCTTTTTGTGCTTGTGCTTGTGCCGGATTGGCGACCTGGACAATTCTCGTAAATACGGTGACCTTGACCTTGATTGAGACCGCCTTGACCTCTTTGGGCTGAAAGAAAAATAGCAAAATCTTTTAAAACTGGAAGATTTCCTTCATTGCAGCGATTTTTCCTTAAACTCCATTGTAACCGTGGTCATAGGTGCAGTTTTCTCAAATTGAGACACATTACCTGATTGGTTCCACAAATTTTGAATTGACCAATCATCAAGTGTTTTAGAACTGCAATCGGTTCAAGCACAGACAATGATTTTCAATGCTCTCCTGATTCTTCGGCCACGTTGATTGTGATCTCAACTTCGGTAGGCAAAACAACATCTGCCCCCTAATTAAGCCTCTCAAAGAATTGCACCCGTAGACAGAAAACTGCCCGAAATAGAGTGAGCGGACACAAAATAGATGAACCGTAGACAGAAAGAAAACTGCAAGAGATAGGAAATGAATTTTGAGAGAGAAAGAATAAATTGGTCATCAGCAGGATTCGAACCCACGACCCCGGCTCAATGCGCCGATGCTCTACCGACTGAGCTATGAGGTACTACTCCTGTGGATTGTCCCTGTGATGACCAACCTTCTCTCTCGGTGTTGCATTGTGCGCAACTGGCTTTATAATGCAGAAATACCTATGTGCCGTCATAGCTCAGTCGGTAGAGCATCGGTGCATTGAGCCGGGGTCGTGGGTTCGAATCCCGCTGATGACCAATTTATTCTTTCTCTCTCAAAAATCATTTCCTATGTATATATGCTCAATGGCGGGCTATATGCCATACCAAATATCATTTCTGCCAGAAATAGAACATAGACAGACCGTAGACACAAAGAAATCTGCCAGAGACACAAATTGGACGAACAGACAGATGAGATTCATGACGTCCCAGTTTTGGCAGGTGTATATAATGTGTTGTTACCTTTTTGACCTCTTTAATCTTCTAGGACTGAGCGATCTCTGTGATCCATATGACAGACTAGGGGAAGGCGATCGTCGGATACGCCGGCTTCTGGGGCTCGATGACTTACTTCCACTATCCTAAAAGTGATTAAAACAACAATGTTAAGCCCAAGAAACAAGGAATATGAGCTTAACCCTTTCACCGATTAAACCCGGTGTACGGGGATAACGAGAGTGCCACTCGTACGACCATCCCCGGTTGATCGGGTTAGCTTTAAACCTGTTGGCCATCACGATGGGTACAGCATTTTTATTTTTTTGCATTCGTTTTAACGGAAACCTATCAAACACTGTATACTTCTGGAAAGTCAAAACCTTGATCAATTTGATTCTCGAAATTGTTTGTTTGTTCCGCAAAAGAAATAAAGCAAAATTAGATGTTGAACGAAAAAAATCGGAGCGAAAAATGCGTTTTTTTCCACATACCGTGTGACGGGCCTCTCGGCAGCAAGCCGCAGAAATGAAAAAAATCATCGAAAACCTCATCCTAACTCCTGTATTTTTGATGTTACACGACTGGTAAAGCGTGGTGAATATTCCCCAGACGATTAAAACTGCCAACGACAACCGGCAAAGTTTATTTCCATATTTTTACGAGTCTTGATCCACAAAGTTTGACAACCAACTTTCTATTTCGCCCAAGATGGTTGCCGCCTTCGGACGACGAGCCAATCGGTATGCGTAATTTCGCCCACGTGACCTCCATCCGCCAGCAGATAAGAAGCGCGTAGACAGTGGCTGGAAAAATGGAATTACATCATTTTCAATCCAATCGTATCCTCCGTTTTATTTTTGCCATCCGTCCCAGGTCATGTGATGTACAGAAAGGGGAAAGCCCACACTTTCCAATGAGGGGTCAAACATTGCAAATGGCCGAGTACAACTCAAGATAAACACTGTCAAATGCGATCGAAAAAAGACGATTTCTCCGTTGAATTTTGACGTTTTCAAGTCGAGAAAGCCGGGGAAAGCGCATTCTCTTGAAGTAAAACCTAATTTTGTATGCTATTTGATTTATTTTGCTATAAAACTGGAGCAAATAACACCGGAGTGTTCATTGTGGAGACGGGGTCCCTATGTTTTTCTACAAATCTCAGACGCAAACACGTTTTCTAACATTCCAAAGACAACATATACAAATTTTAACAGTTCTCAGGGAATTGATCGTCAGCAGGTCACTTTTGTCAGGGGAAATAATCGGTGAAAGGGTTAAAGAAATGACAAAATAGAAAATAGCCCAATGGGCTCCAATACCCCTTGGTTATAAGTCATTGTCTACACTCGGCAATCATTGCATAAGATGAATTTTTAGAACTTTGACAACTCGGTTAACAAAAACTTGATCAGGATTGACTGTAGTTCTCTTATATAAGAAATACGTATGAAGTTGGGCCAGGTCAGCTTTTGCCAATACCTTAATCGATGAAAAAAAATTGCACTGAGGTTCTGGTAGAGCATGACCAAATTCTTAGCTCTAAATATACCCTTCTATATAGCTCATAATTAAATCAAGTAATTTGATCTTGGAAATATAGATGAAAGTCAGTCATCTTCAACAGTTTTATGGTCTATTCTAACATAATTGCATATGAAACATGAATTCGGAGATCTTGGATTTAACATAGAATTTGACCTTTAGAAAATAGGTCAAGGTCAGGGATATTCAATAGACTTCAGGACCAGGCATACGTGGTATAAATTTAGATAATGTCGATATAATCCTTCATGAAATATTGTACTAAATAGAATCTGACCTGGATAGCATAGGTCAAGGTCAGTCATCTTCAGCAAACCTCTAGACCATTGTCATCTCATATGTATATATCGTATTAAAGACTGGATCTACATTTCTCCATGTTACATGTATATCAGATAAACAGTATATGACCTTGAAAAAATAGGTCAAGGTCATTCAACTGGGATAGGCTTTTAGTCAATCACCAGCTGCAAGTGTAATATGAATTTGGAAACCCTGACTTTAATCCTTCATAAAACATAGCAACTACTAGAATTTGACCTTGATAAAATAGGTCAAGGTCAGTCATTTTCAATGGCTTCTGACCCTTCACCAGATGCATACGTGGTATCAATTTACAATGCCTGGCTATAATCCTTCTTGAGATTTTGTGTTCACAAGAAAAATGGACAGACAGACGACGCTGACAACAGAACAAACTGTTCGACCGTTATCAGTTTATATATTTAGCATGGAAGTTTGAAATCACAATCCTGTCATTCATGATAACAGGTTTAATTAGTAATAGGAACTACTAAAATACAACATTTCGAACAATCAAACATTACCAAGCTCTAATAATTCATGCAAAACTATCTCAGTTAGCATGGTTAGGGTAAATCAGCCAGGATATGTCCAAAACGCTCAAAATTATTTAATTATTCCCCAAAAACTAAACTGATAAGCACACCTTGAATATTATCAAAGAAATTACAAACAGCAATGAGACAGTGATTGGATAGCTCTATTGGTTAACAAACTTACTGAAGCTGATTCACTTGAACTGGACTTCCCTCTTCTGTCCCGTACGTCTCTCTCGCGATCTCGCTCTCTCTCACGTTTGCGCTCTTCTTTGTCACGACCTTTCACCCTCTCTGCCTTTCGACTTTCCTGTTAAGAAATGAAGATTCCATAAACCTCATTATCTCAAAACAATTTTCCTGAGCAAGCAATAGAGGAAGAACAGAGGATTATTGTCATGCAATGGAGAACAGTTGAATTCACCTATCTCTTAACAAGAATCTTATGGGATTCAATATATGCCTGCGCATGCCTAACTATAAACCTTTAAAACATGTTGTATTAAATAGAATAACACCTTGATGAAATAGGTCAAGGTCAGTCAAACTGAATAGGCTTCTAATTAATCACCATTTGCATATGTATTGTAGTGTCAATTTGAAGAGCTGAGCCATGAACCCTCAAAATACTAACTGCAATTTGACCTTAATAAAATAGGCCAAGGTCACTCAAATTGGAAAGTTTTCTAGTCCATCACAAGTTACATATGTGGTATGTATTTGGACAACCCGGATGTAATCCTTCAAAACTTATCAGCAATACTCAAATTTGACCTAAATAAAATAGTTCAAGGTCAGTTTTCTTCACTAGGCTTCTGACCCATCGCCAGCTACAAATTTACGAAGCCTGGCTAAAAACCCTTCAATATGTTGTGTTAACAAGCAAGACGGAATGGTCCAGGCAGGTAATACTCTTCAACCAAACTTGGCAGAGGGGTAAAAGTCAATGGACTTGGAATTTTATGCCATCACAATCCACATCTGAACTGCACTTTTCGATGATTCAATGTTTTTTCAATCAGTGACCTTGACCGTTTAACCTCAAAATGAATATGGTTCCTCTTTGACCCATGGGTAAGGTATGCCCAGTTTGGGCAATCCATAACATGGAATTTGGGGATCTTGCATGCACAAGAAAAAGTTAACGAAGTAGACAGGCGTAAATCGTGATTTCAATATATGACCCATGGTTCCCACACTTCAGAGATGATAAAATTCCAAACCATTTCCATACCATTTCAATACCCAATTTTCAGATTTCCAAACCGAATCTGCAAAAATTTTCATCCGAAATTCGAAATAACAATGTTTGAAAGAAATATAGGCTTAAATTCTCTTTAGGTTACATCCAGTCATTTCACTCTCCTACTAAACTGGACAGATCTTTCACTGTTATAAACAAGAGCCCAATACGGCATGGTAAGCTGTAACCAAGAGTCAGTCACATGTTGAACAGAACATATCTATTATAATAAGTTAATTAGGCAATATATATAATGTAATTAAGAAATAAAATACTTTCACTGTACATGTATTAATAAACTATCAAATGTTCCTGGCTATGTATCTTGGCCTGCCAGTGATTGTCTAATCAATGTTGGACTGCAGAAAAAAAAGCAAAAAAAAAAAAAAAAAAAAATTTAAATTATTAAATGTTTTGCAGTTTTGCTGAATGAAATCTACAATATTATAAAGGATAATACATTAATTCATCAACAATGCATTTAATTTCTTTCATAAACTGAAATACGAAGCTGCGCATCCAGGGGTTATTCTTGACAAAAGTTTTTCATCTACTCAATTTCTGAATTTAATAAAACTCAATTTTTTTCGCGCGCTTTTGGCGCGCTAAATAATGCCTAAAACTCAATTTTTCCCGATTTTCATCGAATGAAGTATGAAAACTCAATTTTTCCCAATTTTCATCGAATGAAGTGCGAAAACTCAATTTTTAGTGCCTTTTCATCTTAGAAATAGGAATAGCATGCAAAAAAAATACATGCAATACCCCCAAAAAAAAGAGAGTGTGTACGGGCGTTTCAGAGGTATATTTCTTCCAGTGTAAATCTAAATGATGAAAAATTCTTCTGTGCTTGAAAACAGCTGATGCATACACAGGTTTGCAGTATGCATCTCAAATGTCAGTTGTATGGCCAACATTTTGGTTGGCTTTCAGAAAAATGAAAATAAAATGCGCCCTCCATCACGTTTTTTTTCACCCCCTCTACAACATTGTGTTGTTGTTGTTGCGCAGCAATACCGAACCGACGTGTTGTGAAAATCAAAGTTCTTGTCTCGCATTTTCGATTACATAATCTATTACAAAATCTATTCATGGAGACACTTTACATTTCTTGACATCTGGCAGCTCTACATATATCAATTCATCCCGCCTACTTTCACTTTCAGCGACGTGCAAATGCCTGCGTCTGACTCTCCCCATTTACTGGAGTTTATTATTGATCATCGACGAGGAGTCAACTGTATGAATGTCTCCATGCATAGATCTTTATTCAGTTCTTTATTTTTCTAAGTTCAGTTTTTCAGCATTTTAACTGTTACGCTGCGGCGAGTCGTTCAAACGGCTCTCGTCTTTCTATACGAAAAATGCGACGAGCCTTTGCTTCTGCCAATGCGAGTACAGCGATGTACCATTCTGAAATCGCTTTTTTCAAATTTACCAAGCATGAAACTCGATAAAACCCATACATATATTGTTAGCTAAGCCTGACTTGATTTCTTCAATGTAAACTTGATATTCTGTCTCAGAATAACGAAGTCAGGAGGAAGAAATAAAAATGAAAAATAAAAAAAAACACCAACGGAGATTTCCATAAAACGTTGTCGAGAAGCCGCCCAGAAAATATAAAATACTCACAGAAAACCCCTTCAAAATATATGATTCTTTGGTATAGTTGAAGTACAGAAGCTCACTTTATATTTCCAAAGTGCGGGTTTCGATTAAATCCGCTAAACAAACTTTATTTTCAGATTTCTTTCGAGCTTCTGCGCCACGTAATTTCGTTGCGATGAGATAAAAATGGCGTTTCCCTCAGATCAGCTTGACCCAGTTGAGCGCTTCGATGTAGGTCACGTTACCCCGCTTGTCCAATCAAGGTAACCGATATAGGATCGGCTGTTACCGTTACTAGAGAAACGGGAAAACACCCCTTGCAGTTTTTCGATGTTATCGTCTGTTTGATTGGCCATCGGTCGTAATCACGCATTCAATCAGAAACTACAAGGAATTCCCTTTCCAATGAAACGTCATACGCCCGCATGCAAAGTGGAACAAAACGTAGGCTGTGCGTATAACAACAACAACGCACACATCGGTCTTCCACCACGTGAGTGGAGTCTTTTCTTTCTTCTCGCGAGCTGTATTATCTTTGCATTTCGTTACAGAAACTCAATTTTATTGAAGGAAACTCAATTTTTTCGCGCGCCGTGCGCGAATGTCCGAAAAATAAAATACTCAATTTTTTCATGGAAAACTCAATTTCCAAAAAACGTCAAAACTCAATTCTTATTTGTTTTTCATCGGGGTTACCCCGATGAAAAACTGTCAAGAAAAACCCCTGGCATCTGAAAACCCCTCGGCTCTGGGCGCCAGCCATTCATAATGTATTCAATTTGAAGCAAGACTTCAGGAACACCAAGCAGTCAAGTGACAAATATACAGATTATGAGAAAATTTGCCATTAGAAATGGCCTCTAAGGTTTATGTCCAATCAGAGAAGTCGGTATTCATTACATAAGTCTGTTGATGCATCGATGATGTATACCAAATTTTGTCATAGAGCATTTGAAAATTATCAGAGATAGAGATCATTAATGATTTCGTATAAATTAAAGATGGCCGCCCATCCTTCCCACCACTCAGAGAAACTGATGTGGTTATTCATTGCAAGTGTCTTGATACATGGATGCTGTATACCAAGTTTCATATAGAACACTGAAATAGTATCAAAGATATACATCATCAAAGATTTTGCATAAATTAAAGATGGCCACCAAGGTTTCCGCCCAATCAGAAACACCAGAACTGCCATTTATCGTAAGTCTATTGATGCATCGATGATATATGCCAAATTTACATCGAGCACTCGAACGGTATCAGAGATAGAGATCATTAATGATTTCGCATAAATTAAAGATGGCCGCCCATCCTTCCTGCCACTCAGAGGAACTGATATGGT
>JAVTVY010053843.1:0-26954 GCA_036873755.1 Hanleya hanleyi
AATATCCAGCCCTCATCCATTAAAGAATTTCCACTTCCATAATCCAAATACCTAATTCATATAACAGCATCAGCACCAAATTCAAGAAGAAAAAAAATTCATAGTATACATAAGAATGCAAGCGAGAAGCGGTCAGTAATCTTCAATGATGCCGGCAAGATATGAAGTTCCAAAAGTATCAAATCCGTATCGCTGATCAATGTTCCTAATCCATTTGAGTGTTTATCTCAAGTACATGTATGATGTATCGTCACGCTTTGATTGTGACTCTTCATATGAATACCATGGCATATTAAAATACATGGGTTCATACAGCCCCCAGCCCCGGGTTGAGCGGAATTAGACACAAGTTTCGAAACGTTAACGCCATAAATCTTGCAAGCTACGCTCGTATTTTGTTATCAGCATGCGATGAATATCACCAAATTTGAGAAACTTTCACTGGAGGTATTTGATGGTACAACCCTGTGTTATAAGATTCTGCAATAATGTTTTAAAATGGTTAAGCTTTGACCAGGTCACTAACACAGATTTTTCCTTATGAATGTGTCCGTCATGCTTATTGGAAAGTAAAATGCATTCCATACAGTTTTTTCACTTCACTCTATCGTTTTTTGTTCTTCTTTCTCTGCCTTGGTTTTGTTTGGTTTTGTATCGTGTGCGTGTTTTGTTTTTCTTGCTGATAATATTGGGGGGGGGGAGCATGGCCCCCACTGTTCCGCCGTCCCTGGGACAGGTGATTATACATATGAATGAAGAGCCAATTTGCCCAAGGTGTCTCAGCAAAAAGCATAATTATTTAACTTATACTCAGAAATAACTCTGTGTGTGGTGTTAATTAACCCTCTCTGTACCATTCGGTACAATTGTACTGATACTGGAAAAATAATTCAATGATTGACGGTCATTGACATACATGTACAAAAATGAACAATTTCTCAAATATTTTCATCATATTATATCTTGTTCGAAAATTGTCTTTGAAACTACGTAGGCGATGATAAGTATATCTCACGCATTTGTGCTCATGACAATGATGATACCAGCTTAGAACTGTTAAAAATGCCAGTACAGAGGGAATTTTCTTTTGCAATCCAAATTTTATCTTCTTCACACCCAACTTAAAATAAAGAATTTTGTATCGTATTGTAAGATAAAACAAGAGCCTTATGGGCTTCAATACACGCCAGTGCATGCCTAACTCTAGCGCTTTAAAACATATTGAATTAACTAGAATTTGACATTGATGAAATAGGTCAAGGTCGGTCAACATTGCTTCTAATATCACCAGTTTCATATGTACTATAATATAAATTTGAAGAGCCAAGCCATGATCCCTCGAGATACTGCAATAACTATAAGTTGACCTTGATAAAATAGGCCGATGTCAGTCAAATTAGAAAGGCTTCCAGTCAATCAACAATTCCATATGTAGTATGAATTTGGGAAGCCTGTATGTTCTTCTTCAAAAGTTATCACCAATTCTCCAATTTGACCAAGCTAAAATAGGTCCACATCAGTCACATTCACTAGGCTTCTGACCCATCACCAGTTGAATATGTTATATGAATTTAGAAAGCCTGGCTACAACCCTTCAAGAGATATTGTGTTAACAAGCAAGATGGACAAACCGACGGAAGGACCAGACAGACAGACTTTGGCCAAAATAGGCAGAGGTTTAAAAATCAATAGGTCTAGACTCTTTGGGCCATTCAAATATTACGTAAGCAAAAAATTATGACACCCCTCCCCTCTTCCATATGCAAAATTTAACCCAGCGTACATAGCAAAAAATCCTGATTTTTAGACCCCCCCCCCCACTGCGAACATAATGCTTGAATGCCCCCTTTTGACATCACGATCCACATAGAGTCTGAACTGTACATATAGCATAAACAACAGTTTTCAATGATATACTGTATTTTCAATTTTCTCTGACTCATGGGTAAGGTATATCCAAAGTTTGGTACTGTCGTAGAAAGGTGTCCCGCTTAACAACACCTACTGTGATATAGTGCTAAAACATCCGCCATTAAAATCCTCCCATCCGACCACCCGAAATCACGTCCTATCTCTCTCAGTCTCAATCCCTATCTGAAGATGCCTAGCATGCACGAAGATTCCCGAAGTTCTAGCTTCGGGCCTAAACTGGTTTGGAGTAGTTATTTTCGGAACCAACCCGGATGAGGCAATCTCCTGGCATGTACGATTTATTTCGAGGTAACAGGGCTAGCAGTTTGGATCGTAAAGCTATCTCTGCAACACCCCTCCCTGTTTTCTTTTTGGCGAAGATCTTACTTCGCCCTTATAGACCCCTTCCCTATCCCAGGCAACCGCCTTTCCAGCGCTGACAACAATTACTAAAATACGAGACAAAGACGTGAATTCTCCATGTTATATCACATGTGTTAAAATGCGTAACTTGCAGTGTACTGTACACTGCTCCCTAAAAGCACCCAACTTCAATAAAATGGTAACCATCCCACTAGTCCAGTCTCATTACCAGACTGTCTATAATTACACCCAAACCCACTAAAAATCTCACTCAAATGGCCAGCCTCATGGGACTGATCACTTTATTACTCAGAAATATAATCCGCAGGCCAGCCTACCAGCTTTATCAGCCGCATGGGACTGCTCACCTTCATTCTTAAAAATATAATCCGCAGGCCAGCCTACCAGCTACATGGCCACACTAAACACCAGAACATCATACAATCCACGACTGGAACAAGCCTCTAATCTAATAGCCGGCCAGACTATAAATTGGGCTCCCCATTCTCTCTCCCCTAATAATTTCAAGGCTCGTCTCCACCAGCGGCCAACACTTTCTAGTAGAGAGGGAACACACAGGGACGAATGTACGAGGAGCCAGCAGTCTGCGTGCACTCAGACATGATGACCCAGCGCACACCCGCCCCGGCAAACGGCTACCTCACCAGAGAGAATATCTGTAGAGGGAGAACATAACCATAATTGCTACACCTCCACACAAAAAGAAATCATTGAGCTCATAACTAGACAAGGATTGAGACTATAATCAAATAATGACGCATTTATTCACTCCCCAAATGGTGGCTATCCTGCCCCACCGGATTCACCATAAATCATAACGCGTACTACAAAATATCGGATAGACAACTCTCACCAGGGCTTCATGGCCAAGACATGGGCTGAAGAGGCACGTCTACCTCAACCCCAGGTCTCCGACATGGCTATCCGCACTACATATTATCTAACTATATCTCCTCCATGTCACTCCATATGTTAAACGTCACCTCACATAGACTTTCACGAACATACCACACAGCTCAACACACACAGAAAAACCCATAAAGAACACACAGTTATAAAATCTCAACAGGCTTCACATAGAAATGCCATTAACGCATAAATCTGCATCACAGTCTTCATACACAGAAATTCTCTAACCACACCGCAACTATCGAACCCAGGCGTCTAGCACCCGGTTCCCTCACATAGAATACTCAAACACTTAGTTCATCACAACACATCAAATTCTCCCATAACTGACTACAAGTACAACGCCGCAGCGCAAATCAAAATTTTCGAACAACATCCAACTCCCGAATACACACCAGAGTTTCTCCCATATTACACGTGCGACGCCGCAGCACAAACCAGTGCTTTCCACACACTACACATAAAATACCACAACATAAACCAGTGTTCGACGCACACCGGAGTTCTTCACACATGACACATACAACGCCGCGGCGTAAATCACAGTGTTCAACACACACCGGAGTTCTCCAACACACACGATAACTCCAGAACAATATTTTCGAATACACATTACATTACACAGCACATTAGCAGCAATTTGGGTCTAGAACTCAATTCCACAGTGCTCCAAATAAACATGCTGTACAACAAAACAGAAATTCAAAAGCTCAATTCCACAATGCTTCAAATAAACATCCTGTGCAACAAAACAGAAATTCAAAAGATCAATTCCATAATGCTTCAAATTAACATCCTGTACAACAAAACCAAATACAATTTATCCTCCACTGCATATACGTGATGGCACACATGAATATATCCCCACAGCTGTCACTGGCCGAACAATATAAAGCCCACGTTAAACAAATCACCACTCCATAAAAACTCGAAACTGCAAAAAACCTTCCTCTCCCAAACAACCAATACCCCATCTCCAAAATCCACTACACACCCATAGGCCAAGAGAAACTCAAAACCCAACCATAGGCCGTCAACCAAGGATGCCAACACCACATCTCCAGTACAGCGAAAATCTAACACAAACAGTGGTACCTGCCTAACCAGCATTCCCATACTGTTCATTCCCCAAAATGGTACCTGCCGAACCACCATTCCCATACTGTTCATTCCCCGAATTGGCAAAGTCAACCCCTGGAGACTCCTAACAAGAGCCCAAGGGGCTTCAATATACGCCCGTATATCTGGAATTACATTGGTTCAAATTTCAAGGTTGTTTAATAGCCTTGATTCCAATTGATCTAGCAATCCAGAGAAAGGTCTACAATTTTTTGCTTATGAGAATGTAACATATGTATATCACATCTTACATTGAATGATAAACTAAAATGAGCTTAACTCTTGGTAACTGGTTGACCTTGAAGCAAGAGCTGAGAGCTCACATATCCCACACTGAAATCGACAATAGTCAAACACAAGAAAATAGTACTTTTCCTGCAAATGGATTCCTTTCAGACGAGAGAATTTTCATGAAGGAAGAAGAAAGTAATGAAGTAAACCTTTGTTCTTGAGTTAATAAACAGGTGTGAAGTTCATAAAGGACTCCTTTCCCCGTTAAATTAGTAAATGTATGGTTTTTATTTCACAACAGTTTAACTAAATGAAGCGTTTCAAACATGGGAGACAACTCCACAGGACAATATCATATAAATGCAGGGGAAAGACTTTTGAATATTCCAACAATATTCCAATACATTTAGTCAGCTAAGCTTGATTCAGTTTTGGGGGACTGCGACCTAGACCTTTGACAAATTAATCTCATATGTATGGCTCCACTTTGCCATGCGAGTAAGGTATACTCAAAGTTTGGTACCAATCCATACCTTGAAACTAGAGCTATCGCATGGACAACAAATGTTAATGGATGAATGGGCAGAACGCAACATCACATTACATGACCTCGTCTTCGACAGGCATATGAAAATGTGACTTTTAATGATTTCTTGATTTTGGGGTCACAGTGACCTTGACCTTTGACCTTGACCTCAATTTTGGTACACAACACATCGTCTTCCCTCAATCTATCAATGCACACAATAACTCATGATTTTTAATGATTTCCTGATTTTGGAGTCACAGTGACCTTGACCTTTGACCTTGGCCTAAATTTTGGTACATGACAAACCGTCTCCCCTCAATTTCTCAATGGACACAAAAAATCATGATTTTTAACAATTTCACGATTTTGGGGTCACAGTGACCTTGACCTTTGACCTTGACCTACATTTTGGTATGTGACACATTGTGTCTCCTTAATGTATCTACTGACACAAAAAATGTTATTTTTAATAATTTCCTAATTTTGGGGTCAGTGACCTTTGACCTTGACCTAATTTTTGGTATGCATCACTTCATTTCCGCCTATTGAATCCACTCACAAAAAATAAGAAATTTTTAACGATTTCCTGATTTTTCGATCACACTGACCTTTGACCTCTGACCTTGACCTACATTTAATATGCAACACATCGTTCCCCCCTAGGGCATCCACTCACCAAAAATTAGAACTGTAGATAGAAAACTGTCAACGATCAATGATTTCCTGATTTTTGACAACAGTGACCTTTGACCTCTGACCTCGACCTTAATTTTGATACGCGACACATCGTCTCCACCTGGCGTATCCACTTACAAAAAATTGCAACTGTGGATAGAAAACGTTCACAGATATAGACCGGACACGAACACTTCAGAGATTTCCTGTTTTTTAGGCCAGTGACCTTTGACCTGTGACCTCGACCTTCATTTTGGTACGCGACACATCGTCTCCCCGTAGGGTATCCACTCACCAAAAATTGGAGCTGTGGATAAGAAATTGTCCCAGATATAGACCGGACACGAGAACCGGACAGACGGACAGACGGACAGACGGACAGACGGACGGAAACCGCCATCCCATAATACGACCGCCTTTTGGGCGGGCGTATAAAAATTAGAAATTTTTAACGATTTCCTGATTTTTTAATCACACTGACCTTTGACCTCTGACCTTGACCTACATTTAATATGCAACACATCGTTCCCCCCCTAGGGCATCCACTCACCAAAAATTAGAACTTTAGATAGAAAACTGTCAACGATCAATGATTTCCTGATTTTTGGCAACAGTGACCTTTGACCTCTGACCTCGACCTCAATTTTGGTACGCGACACATCGTCTCCACCTGGCGTATCCACTCACAAAAAATTGCAACTGTGGATAGAAAACGTTCAGAGATATAGACCGGACACGAACACTTCAGTGATTTCCTGTTTTTAGGCCAGTGACCTTTGACCTGTGACCTTGACCTTCATTTTGGTACGCGACACATCGTCTCCCCGTAGGGTATCCACTCACCAAAAATTGGAGCTGTGGATAGGAAACTGTCCCAGATATAGACCGGACACGAGAACCGGACAGACGGACAGACGGACAGACGGACAGACGGACGGAAACCGCCATCCCATAATACGACCGCCTTTTGGGCGGGCGTATAAAAATGGCTCAAGTGACCGGGTTTAGGGAACGAGTAACATAGTTGCGGTGGTCGGATGGGCCGTGATGGGCGAGGGAACCTCTTATTTATTCCTTCCCTTACTGCCTACCAGCATCCGGGAAAGTTTCCCCCATTGAATCAACATTAAACGTCGTACATGTGACTGTCTGAAAATCGAACTTTCTCAGATCATATCGTGATGAGCTGACATAAGTCGAGGCTTCTGAGATTGGTGGACTTGCACCGTCACGAGGACACCGCCCCCATCAGATTCTTCCACCATTTCATCCCCTCCCAATCCATCCCTATTTCCCTTACTGAATATTGTAAGTTTCCCAAAATATTTTAATCGTTTTTTTTTCTCTTCTGAGAATCAAGGAAAACAAGAACATCCAACACCATCTTACTAAAAATATCAGTTCAAACATAATCACACAAAAACAAAACACAAAAACATCCAACCTTGACAATACAAACCGGACAACTTGGACCCAAGACAAGACTTCACAAATGACAATCTATAAAACACCACATCGGGGACGATGTCGTAACGGTCCAACAGTCACGGACCGGGGTGGAAATGCAGCATGTGGTTGATAACCTCGTGCTCCCGTGAACTGGCGGCCAGAATTTCTGGCAGCCAGGACGGCTACTGAACGGGAAACCGAGGATGCACACCACATATAGACCCCACCCCACAAGATCAGCCATCCTGTAGATCACAGAGCAATGCACAAGTTACAACAACTGGTCTGATGGCCAACACTGTCCCGGGCACCAGCGTCCGTTGTCATATCTTTTTACAATCTAACCAAGGGCGGACACCTAGAAATTCAACAATGTCCTACCTCAGTTAAAAGACAGGAGACGGACACTCGTAGCCACCGGACATCCCCAGCCTCAACACCACACATAGACTCCACCCCCACCAGGCCAGCCATCCCGTAGACCGCAGATTGATAAACACTCAGAAATATTCAGGGAATAATCCCGAACATCCCCGAGAGGGCAGGCTGCAACAATTGCTGCCGTCGCCGGAACGTGTCGGCCCGGGGGAGGTAGGCTTGGACCATAAGGGCCACGAAACCTTCTAAGGAGAGCCAGTGTCCGGCGGAACCTCTAAAGGACATCCCGCCACCGGCAATCCAACGCGACCCTATTGTCTAGTTGACCCAATCGGCACCCATGAACATCCGCCCCTCCACCCAATTGACTCAACTGTTGATCCTATTCAACCATTTACTGACCTTGGGCGTATAATTCACTATCCAATTGGTCCAGACTTCCAAGAAGTCTAAACCTATTACCTGTCCCTTCTAGCCTATAGCTCGGCTATAAGCCTGGCACTAAGCTAAATCGCCTACATAAAATCTTTAAGGCTAACCAATCTGCCCTAATCCTTCAAGGCTACCACACATACATCTCGACTACTTCTCACCCCCTTCAATTTTTTGCAGTGCTTCCTCTATGATCATTAACACATTAACGGCCCTTAATCTGCCATGTCAACCAACGTGGAATGATATATATGGTATATGCAGACAAATCAAAAAGAAATAAGGACTACTCAATCACAATCCAATCAAATACATTCAAAGACTTTCAGTAATTTTCCAATTCAGAAAGTCACTGAAACAAATGAAAGTCAGTCCAAAGTAGAATGACATACGGTTGCTGCAAACAATTAAAAAAAAAATAAAGAATACCAATCACAATCTAATCAAACAAATTCAAAAACTCTCAGTGATTTTTCATTTCAGAAACTCACTGAAATAAACGAAAAACAATCCACATATTTCGTCCCTACAAAACACCAAATTTGACACCAAAAAAAAAACAAATAATAGTGCCATCTCCTCACGCTCAGTGATCCTCCACTCCAGAAAATCACTGAAAAATAAATAAATAAATAAATAAAACAGTTCACAACAGTATGTCCAAATTTGACACCAAAGATAACCCATAGTGTCAACTTCTCAGACCCCAAAAATGGAAAATATTTAAACATGTGCATTGCTCATGAGTTCAGAATAATGAAACACATTCATGAACGAATGCACACGTGTTACCGCAGTCAACACGTTCTAGTGTGCCTATTCAGCTACATACATTAGCGAAAAAGAAAAAGAACCAGACCCATCTCCAGAACAAGTGCAACACGTGCTACCACACAGTCAACGCGTTGCAACTTCTGTTAATCTTGCACTATTTCAATTTACAACTAATTATGTATAGAGCACTAAAGAAACCCAAGGTGGACCTTGGGAGGAAAAAATCAATTATCAATTGTGCCCGAAAACTAAAGCAGGCCACCGGTGTTCAAAATAAATAAACCTTCAGTCAACACGGTCCCCCGTGCCTGGAGGAATGCAACACATAATACAAACTGGGTTTTAGATTGGATCACATCGAGGAGTTATAACTCCCGAGTTCAAATACAACCAGGAAATAGTCTGTCCTCTCAAGATGATAAACTGTATCAAAATTTAAACTCACTCATTCACAACACAAAAATATATGTAAACTATTGGAGGGCTCTGATTGAGCTCAAATAATTTATGGAATAGCTTCAAATCTGGTTCAGCGGAAGTCAGAAACCGTTTGTGCACCACTAATAAGTGCTTTGCGCACAACGGAAACTGAATTGTAACCAAGACACTATATAAAACTACTTTCCATACCCAAGATTTCTACACCCTGTATGTTTATTCTGATCTCGGGAAATAGTACTCTATGTTGGAAGATTCTGATTGAGCCTAAATGATTTAAGACAGCTTTAAATATAAATTAGGCAAAGTCGGAAACCGATGGGATCCTATATCGGAAACTGACCTATAACCAATCCAGTCTATAAAGCCAATTTCCACATCTGAGAAAATCTACAACCTGAATGTCTTTTGAGTGAGCGAGTGAATAGAATTTAACGTCGCTTTCAACAATATTTCAGCTATATCACGACGAACCAACCAAGCACCACTCAGCCCAGGAAGGTCTTTCGATCAAGGAACCAGTACTCTCTCGTTTATTCCCAAAATAATTCTAAATGTGTAACCAAAGCCAACAACCAACATTTGTTGACATGCTTCCCTAAAACCTTCATCATCCCCATAGTGTCCAACATCATGAACAATCTTCAGTCTATCATTCAGACCCCTCACGGATGAAACATAGGCATGTTCTCATTCAATTAAATTTCAAACAAAACATAATTTCCTGAACTGATCCAGAAGAAGGGAGAAAACAAAAACTGGAAATACATGTCATTAACTCAATTCAGAAGAATTGAGGGAAGTCTGATTACTATTATCACACTGACAACACCATGGTGTCGCCATGAATGTGAGCCACAAGACTGGCAATGCCCCAAACTATAAACTGAGCAATACAAATCACGTATCGGACAACCAAAATGTAGGCAATATACATCTGGATTAATACAGAAATTGAACCGATGAGCGATATTTTTAGCCAACCAGTTGACAGCCGACAAATTCGACTATCACGAACACCACGACACAAATAGAACTATACAAATTAGGGACCAACTGTTCAAAAAATATCTTGAAACACAAAGAAAAAACGTATTTCCCTTTTATCGGGATGGGAAAAACGTTAGCAGAAAAAAAAATCAACCGTTCTCAAATTAAATTGAGCCGCGAATAATCTGAACATTTTCTATTAACCCACAATTGTATTACCCACACAAACCCCTCTCAAACGCCAATATCAACTTTACTTCAAAATGTTCTATCATACATTAACACTATCACTTAGCAGAAATATCTCGCACAAAAGTCAATCCACACAGCGGAAATCTATCACACGAAAGTAACACCTGGAGCGACAATGGAGAAAAAACTCCTTAAAATTCAAATTTTCCCATATACTAGCTCTATACGATAAGACGGTACAAATATTTGAACATTGTATAGCACTCCCGGGCTCAAATCGCATTCAATACAACTGAGTCAATTTATCCGGCTTTAACCAATATATTGGTCACGAACGGTCAACATGCCACTACTAATAACATACCGCGTTTATCACAGGACAATAAAACTGTATATACGGCGACGCCAAGTTCAATAAATGAATAGAGTATATACACTATTTCCAAGAAATGTTGGCTAATTGAGCTGGCTATTTACCAGAAATATATTTAATAGCGGACCGAAATGAACACATCAAGTCTCTCAAAGAGACGAAACAATTAACTGCCACATTACACAGACCTATATATGTTGTCGACAGTGCCAAATTATACCGCGTAGGCCTTATTTACAGCACAGCGCTTCTATCACGGGGCAATACTACTGTATATACGGCGACACCAAGTTTAATGAGTCAATGTGGTACACTATTTCCAAGAAATGTTGACAAGCTCAGCTGGCTTTATACCAGAATTGTATTTAGTAGCACAGACTGAATGGAGCAATACTGTATATACAGCGACACCAAGTTTATTAAATGACTCCGACCGACACACTATCTCCTAGAAATGTCAGCCGGCCAAACACCAGAAAAAATATTTGATAGCCCAGACTGAAAGGAACAGAATATCCCAACAACAAAGGCGAAACGAATAACCGTGACACCGCACAAGCCTGTGTGCAAATTACTATTGCCGGGGTCAACCAGCCAGACAAAGAAAAACCTGTTCTGAACTATTCCGCAATCAACAGCCCGCGAGCCGTGAAAGAATTCATACAGAATCGTCTACTAAAATAGGGCAACGATTTGGTGTAAGACTCACGAAATATAATTGACAAAAGATCTGCTGCAAGTTGTATTGTCAGTCTTTTGTCCAGGATATTACCTTTTCAATGGGAGGTCTTACACCAAAGCCTTGCCTAAAATAGCTCATATATGTCAGGATGACAATCTACCCGTGGATAGTCGGCCAAAACAACAGGGGTTGGGGGTTCGCGAACAAAGGGAAAATGGCCGGCTTCCATACCGTATCGCGTTTGTTTACCGGGAAATGTTATCAATGTTCCAGGCATAAATGGGAAAAATGGCATAAATGCGAAAATAAAATATTCTTTCACTTTGACGCCAGTTGTCGTAGAGATGTGTGCCCGGCTAGCAACACCTACTGCGATAGATAGCTAAAATATCCCTCATTAAAATCCTTCCATCCGACCACCCGAAATCACGTACTATCTCTCTCCGTCTCAATCCCTATCTGACGATCTCAGAGCATGCACGAAGATTCCCGAAGTTCTTGCTTCGGGCGTAAACCGGTTTGGAGTAGTTATTTTCGGAACCAACCCGAATGAGGCAATCTCCTGGAATGTACGATTTATTTCGAGGTAACAGGGCTAGCAGTTTGGATCGTAAGGCTATCTCTGCAACAGGCACCCTAACAAATCGATCGATACCCTGGCTCCCGAGGATGGCCTGGTGGGTCACATATGCCTCTCACGCTCCACACTTATACGACACGATTTGCGTTTTCTATTCTACTCGTCGTACCGGATGTTACATCATAACCCGTCCACGTGCAAACTTAACATTGATACGTCAAAGTTAAAATCAAAAAAACGAAAAAGGGACAAGCCGAGCCAATTTTCAATATTTGATTTTCATTTTTGCGTTTAGCAAAACGAAAATTGAAAATTGACTGACAAATTTCAATTTTCGATCTTTGTTTTTGTAATCCCAAAATCCAAAATTGAAAATTGACGGTCAAATTTCAATTTTGGTTTTTTGTTTTTGTAATCCCAAAATCGAAAATTGAAAATTGACGGTCAAATTTCAATTTTTGATTTTGAGATCACAAAAACAAAAAAACGAAAATTGAAAATTGACAGTCAAATTTTAATTTTTGATTTCGAGAAAACAAAAACGAAATATGAAAAACGAAAATTGAACTGTGCACGGTTACACGGACCCAAATGTTGAAAGTTTGGAGAAACCAGATCAATTTTAATAAAGTATCGCTCTCGTATTTCTATATGACATAAACTCATTTTGGAAAGCTGGAATACGGGAGCGATGCTGAGCTTTCCATCTTTCTACTTTAAATTTTACGAGATGGAAAGCTCGAACACGGGAGCGATGTAGAGCTTTCCATCTTTCAGCTTTCAATTTTGCGAGACGGAAAGCTCGTACAAGGGAGCCATGTAGAGCTTTCCATCTTTCTACTTGCAATTTTGCAAGATGGAAAGCTCGAATACGGGGGCGATGTAGAGCTTTCCATTTTCTACTTTCAATTTTGCAAGATGGAAAGCTGAATTGTCAAGTGTTACACGGACCCTCACAGCCACAAGTGTATGTTGTCTCATGGGAGAGCTCTCGTGTGGTTTCAGCATACACCTTGAGCAGGAGGATCACCGAATTCATTCAAGTTCCCGCATCTTCGAGATCATGTAATCTTTTATGTGGCCAGGCCCGTGTAAAAAATGCGGACAGCGACGAATCACGCGAATATAAGATGCGTTTCCATTGGCCGGTCGAATAAAACTGCTGAGGGTATAGCTCTCGTTCAGCGCACACGGTGAAGATTTCGCTTCTCTAACCAAAATTATTATTTCGCCTATTGAGGCAAAATTATTATTTACGAGAGCGACCCCTGTTGTGGAGGGAGGGGGGGGGGGCGGAGGAGGAGCGAAGTCAGCTAACGGAATGACCGAATACGTTTTCAGCTCAGACTGTATCGACAAAAGGGGTGAAAATAACTGTATTGTCGCAATAACATAATTAGCAATATTAGGTTTAGGCTGTAAACTAGGAAATAATAGGCAAATACTCAAAATGTATACGTTTGGGCTTGAAAACATTTTGTCCGACCTGGACAAGCAGAAAATTTGCTGAAAATAGGCATTTATCCGTGATTCTGTGCCTATCTGGAGGAAAAAGGCACTTAAACATGTGACAATGGACAAAGTCCGATTTGCTTTTTTTTCTTAAAGGTCACAAACCACTAAAAACTCGCCTTGCTATGCAGCAAATCGGCTGAGCACATGTTGAGAAAACTATATATATTCCTTCGTATTCTCCGCCGCAAATGCCATACCACGTAGCCCGGCCTTTCCGGTCAAAAATATTAAAAATTCAGCATACATTCCGCATTAGTCTTTTCGAGATAATGCGGCCAGAGATTGGATCATCCCGCCCGACACCATTACGGCAAATCTCGGAGGTGGCCAATCAAACTAACCCAGATTTTGTTTGTGATTAGAATTTGAAATTGTGGTTTTGATATATCTGAGAGTCAAATATTATAGAAACATTTTAAAATACGTCACACACCATTTCGGCTCCAGTCAGAAATAATGGCCAATCAAAGTTCGCCGGAAGTCCAGTCCTTATAATAATCTTACACCCAGAAAATTCAATGGTGATTTGTGACCATAACGTGCACTTACAAATCTTGATCCACTTCGGCCTTGTAGCGGGAGTACGGTAGGTTTATATATATATGTTTCAAGTGGTGTTGTTACATAGAACTCTCCAGTGGACTCTCATTTTAGCGTTGTACAGGTTAGGACCAACCGTCATCACAGTTCGATATATCATTATCTGATATTATCACGATCAAATGCGCTTTTAATCATAAATTGATAGTTGGAATATGACACTTATACATATTCGCATTTCTGAAAAAACATTGACGGGTTTACATTCAGGATTTTACCCAAATTAATTTATTTAAAAAAACTCAAAAGCGCAAGTTTTGCTACTTTTCCGGTGTTTTTCCTCTGAAAACTTCGGCAACCAGTATTGGGTGGACTCTTCGGCCGACAATGAACCACACGAAAAAAATGGTCCTCGTCGAACTACGGTTCCTTCAAAACCTCCAATCGCCCTACCCTGTCCCACCTACGGTGAAGACCATAAACACCCTCGATGGAGAGATGCAACAGATCTTACAGAGACCGGGGTTAAGCGACAGTGAGAAAGTACAACGATACAATGAGACGCTTCAACGGTACATGACGTTCATGAACCAATACAAAACCCTCTCTATCCCAGCACCACCACCACCACCACGTGACACACCGCCGACCTCACCACCGCTCCAACAGCCGCCATTACCAGGGGTACCACCCACAGCCCCACAGTGGGTCGAAGACGAAGTGCTGAAAAGTGTACCCGCATCGTTCAAGAAGCAAGCTGGCCTGGTATTACAACGGATGAAACAGAATCCTAACATGACTTGGAATGATAAAGGCGAACTCCTGGTACAGAGTCAGGTGGTCCCCGGGACCCACATGACGGATTTAGTGAATGACCTGATGCGTCAACGCAGGTCGCACACGGATCCTCGAGGATGGGAGGTCTTCGCTCAAGGCTTGAGAGACATGCATGTACCACAGGAATTGATGGGGAATCCCCAGCGCTGGGCATGGATGCAGCGGACGCAGCAATCGCCGAGTGGCCCACTACCTTCTTGGGAAGCCGAATGGGAACCGGAGTCACCCCCCAAAACACCACCACAACGGGCACCTTCTTTTCAGGTCTTTAAAAAACCACCCTTGATCAAGACACCCCACATCTCCAGAGCCGTGACACGTAGCAAGTCACCGCGACGAACACGACGCCGAACACAACCGCCCAAGGCCTGGAACACCTATTAAAACCAACAGCAGCAGCAGGACAGCTCAGTCGCCATGTTTTACCTCACCCTACCCAGTAACAGTTCGCTGGATGTGTTTCCTGACAACACCTTGACCAAGTACGTCACCCAGTTACCGCAACCGTTGCATTTACCTGGACGATGGGAATGTGGCCTCGTGAATATCCAATACCCTTACTCGTGGTACAACGTGCGAGCCAATGAAGTGTGGTACGAGGTGACCTACGAAGGCAAAAACAGCCGACTCACCCTCCCCGAAGGCCAATACAATACCCCCAAGGAGTTTATGCAGGGGCTGACAAGAATGTTGCATTATAAGGCTCTACGGGAGGTCACGAATGTTTCAAAACCCATCAAATCCTTTCCCTTCAAGAATCACGTGGACTTCGATTACAACGCACACAACGACAAGGCACATATCCTCCTCACCGCCAACGTGAGTACCGTACTGAGTCCTATCCTACAGCAAATGCTGGGTCTCGCTCACGCGACCTACACGGGTCCATCCGAGGACCATGCCCAGATCCCGATGGATATGAAGTCGGGTATGTACGGACTCTACGTCTACTCGGACGTAGTCGACAACCACATCGTGGGCGATATCAACACACCTCTGTTACGGGTGGTCCCCATTAAAAAGACGTATGGAGATCAAGTCACCCACAGTTTCACCCACATGCTCTACCTACCCGTACGACAACCGACATCAACACTATCACGGTGGATATAAGAGATGACACGGGACGACCGATGGCATTCGAACGAGGAAAAGTGGTGCTGACACTTCATTTTCAACAAGCACGTGCTCCCCACTTTGTATAATGAAGGTCCCCTACGAGTGCGATGCACGCAGCTATATGGATTATTATGCCCAACAGTCCGGGGGTGGTCTTCCCGTCTTTAGTGGTGCACGCATGCAACGAGGACATGGGCTGGGGAACATACTCGGGAGCATCGTCAAAACGTTCCTGCCCTTGGTGACGCGTGGGGTGAAAGCAATCGGCAAACAAGCGGTACGCAGTGGACTGCAAGTGCCCGATGATGTCTTGGGGGTACGGCACCCAAAGAAGCCTTGAAACGGCGGGCCAAAGAAGTGGGAGGCGTCTTGGTGGCCAAAGCACAACGCACCGTAGGGAATAAAAGACCTGCACCACCGAGACCACGCACCAGTCGACGACCGACCCAGCGACGACGCACATTGAAGACCCAGAATATCTTTTCTTAAACATGTCCTTGATCCACGCAGGGTCCTGCCCCTCCACCAACAGTGAATTTGATTTGTGGACCGTCCCGCCCACACAGACCAGTGCCGAACAAGGATTATGGATGGAGCATCTCCCGCTCTCCAGCATCAACGAAACAGGGTCCATCGAGTTCACCATCAGTAATGCGGATACGGCCTATGTGGATTTAGCCCATACATACTTGTATGTGAAAGACAAGGTCGTCAATGGGGATGGCTCCAGAGTCATCCAAGCTTCAACGGTGGGCCCGACGAATCTCTGACAGCACTCGATGTTTCAACAGGTGGATATTTTTCTCAGCGACAAACTCATCAGTGGCTATCAACACGTACCCCTATCGAGCCTACATCGAGACACTGTTGTCGTATGGACGAGAGGCTAAAAAATCTCAGCTGACAGCCGCTTTATTCTACCAGGACACAGCCGAGCACATGGACACGGTGGACAATGAAGGATATAACAAACGGAAGGCTTTCACTGCGAACGGCGCCTCGGTGGATCTCATGGGTCGACTACACGCAGACATTTTCATGGAAGACCGATACCTCTTGAACAAGATCCCCATCAAAATCCGACTGATACGGGCGCCTCCGACCTTCGCCTTGATGGCCCTAACGTAGACGGGCATGCAGCTGACTATAAGATTGTCATCCAAGACGCAGTCCTGTATGTCCGAAAAGTGAAACCGAATCCAGCCGTTCAATTGGGACACATGAAAGCCTTGGAAACAAAACCAGCCCAGTACCCAATCCGACGTGTACAAACCAAAGTGTTCTCTGTGCCTGCTGGAAATATGAGCGCCAACAAAGAAAACCTGTTCCTGGGGGAACTACCCAAGCGATTGATCCTGGTATGTGTAGAAAATACCAGTTTCAGCGAAGCCTACCCAGAGAATCCGTTTGACTTTAAACATTTCGGCATCAATTTTGTGGCCCTGCATGTGGATGGACAACAGGTCCCAGCCACGGCCTTAACACCGAACTTTTGGCGCAGGAATTTCATTCGAGCCTATCAGAGCCTGTTTATAGCCAAAATCAACCAGGACGAAGGGAATATGTTCAGTCGGGAGGACTACGCGAACGGATAAAGGTTGTTCTGTTTCGATCTGACCCCCACCTTAGAGAACGACCATCAGCTGGCCCTGGCCAAGCAAGGCAATTTACGGTTGGAAATACACTCTGCACGAGCCCTCGGGACCACCGTCAATGTGATCTGCTACGCCGAGTTTGACAACATCATTCAAGTGGACAAGGCGCGCAACGTCCTGTGTGACTTTGCCACCTTTGGATACAGACCAGATAACCACCGTGCTGGAGAATGACCCAGGGACAGGTATGGTCTTTCAAGGGGTGTTCGCCCGAGATGTGTTCCCATTATACCGTACGTATCCTGCTGCTTACGTTCTCAACACGGAACCGATGGATCGGCCCGGTGAACATTGGGTGGCCGTGTACTTGACAGAACAGCAGGGCGAATACTTTGACCCGTACGGCCTGCCACCCCTCCATCCCGATTTAACAGACTTCATGGATCAAGGCACAGAGACGTAGTGTTGGAACAGTGAAACGTTGCAAAGCCTGACCAGTAGCGTGTGCGGACAATATTGCTTGTTTTACCTGTACCATCGATGCCGGGGCAGAACCTTATCTACCATCGTACAGATGTTTGACCAGTACCCCAAGGCCGAGGACCGCGATGTACTCGTATATGACTGGGCCGCCCATCATTACAATGTACAAGCCCCGTTCTGGGCTTAAGTTCTTTCAATGTACAAGCCCCCTGTTCTGGGCTTAAGTTTACAAGCCCCCTGTTCTGGGCTTCAGTTCTTTCAATGTACAAGCCCCCTGTTCTGGGCTTCAGTTTACACGTGGTTGTTCTCACGTTGTTGTTGTTAGTTATTGTTGAATAAAAAACAAAATGAGATCTCACCAAAAAAACCTGTCTTGTGTGTTTTCTATATGAGCATAATGCATGAAACTGGCTTTGAACACCGTATTAGCCAATCAGTGGCCTAGAATGAGGCAAAAGGTAACCCATCCATGTCCAGAAAACATTACCCGGGTGTACAAGAACCCGGATTTAGGCGCGGACGTAGGCGAAAGCATCCTAGTACCCGGATGTAGGCGCAGACGTGAGCGAAATTCTAGTACCCGTCCATTGGTTCTTTTATCGATCGCTCATTGGCTCTTTTTCTCGACCACTGATTGGTCGAAATGGAACTGCCCATCCTTCCCAGGTTAATTTACAATCCCCTTTTTGTGTTCCAGCTCTGTATATCGATGCCGCAACATTGTTGCCGAACCTTGCCGAAAGGGAGACCTTTGACCATTTGACCTGGATGTGACCTTTGACCTTTTGACCCGACATTCACCCGCGCACATCCGGTGATGACGCACGCGCGCGTCCAGTCGGATAACCCGCACGCGTGCGCTGCGGACGGGGCGGGCCGGGCCGGGCCGGGAAAAACCCCACAGACAGGTCAGTACTTGCATTCCTATCATGTTCCCAGGTCACGCCCCATTCACCCAGACCGGAAGTGACGTCATACCCCTAATTTTACATGCACCCACCCATGACTGGATGCTCCTTCACGAATGCTTCACTTTGATACCTCACTCGACTCCATTAGTGGCCCACCTAGACCGCAAAACGTCTATTTCCACACCCTTTTCCCACAATTCCGTGTCTGCCCATGCGCAGAATGTGGACAACGGCCGAGACACTACTGCAGGCGGTTGCTCCCTCACATATGCTTCACATGGATACCTCACTCGACTCCATCGGCCCATTAGTGGCTCGCCTAGGCCCCAGAACGTCTATTTCCATACACTCTCTCTACTGCGCAGGCACAGAATGACGTCAGTTCCACGTCACACCCGGCCCGTTGGATACTCCCTCACGTATGCTTTACATTGATACCTCACTCGATCCAATCGGCCCACTAGTGGCTCACCTAAACCCCAACACGTCTATTTCCACACCCTTTTCCCACAATTCCCTGTCTGCGCATGCGCAGAATGTTGACAACGGCCGAGACACTAGTCCAATCGGATGCCCCCTCACATATGCTTCACATTGATACCTCATACGACTCCATCGGCCCACTAGTGGCTCACCTAGACCCCAAAACGTCTATGTCCATACCCTTTTCCCACAATTCCCTGTCTGCGCATGCGAAGAATGTTGACAACGAACGAGACACTAGTCCGATCGGATGCCCCCTCACATATGCTTCACATTGATACCTCATACGACTCCATCAGTCCACTAGTGACCCACCTAGGCCCCAAAACGTCTATTTCCATACCCTTTGTCTATTGCGCATGCGCAGAATGACGATATTGCTACCCCACAGCCACCCAGTCGGATGCCCCCTCACATATGCTTCACATTGATACCTCACTCGATCCCATCGGTCCACTAAGGGCCACCTAGACCCCAAACCGTCTATTTCTATGCCCTTTGTCTACCGCGCATGCGCAGAATGACGATATTCCAACTCCACACCCACCCCATCGGATGCCCCCTCGCATATGCTTCACATTGATACCTCACTCGATCCAATCGGAGCATTAATGGCCCACCTAGACCCCAAAACGCCTATTTCCATACCCTTTGTCCACCGCGCATGCGCAGAATGACGACATTTCAACCCCACACCCAACCACCTCGCTGGGGGTCTAATAACACCCCAGCCACCAGTCAGATTTTTGGACCCGATTCGGGGCCTTCGCGCACATCGCCGGAAGTGACATCATATATAGTAAAATAGATGTATACCGAACATTTCGATTACTTTTCAAGTCTGCATAATACCTCTGTTGACCTAGCGTTAAAAGGAATTATCTAGAGATAATTTTCCCTGTTTATCTGGAGAGAGCATATGAAAAGTAGTTCGCTCATGTGCAACACTAAAGGAGTTGTTCGGCTGGATTCAAGCTGAACCGTGCGTTGGTTGGTTTCCCCTATACGTCATAGCAACGTAGTAAAGGTCAACTTCCGCTATTGGTGGCAGGGATGGTAATGGAGCCTGCGAAATGGAGCATGCGCTCTGGGGAGGTTGCCCCACACCCAGCCCATCAGATGCGCCTTCACGAATGCTTCACTTTGATACCTCACTCGACCCAATCGGTCCACTAGCGGCCCTTACAGATTGCCGAACATTCTCACGAAAACCCATGGTTTTGGGACTACTTTCAGTCCGCGAAGGCAGACCGCATCACCGCCAGACCGCATCACCGCGGAGGAATCCATGCCCCCAAGGTTACGCATTGTTCATCCAGACCGGAAGTGACGTCATACCTGCGCACAACACTCCTGCGCACACCGCCACAAAACCGCCACATTTTTTTCTGCGCATGCGCAGTGGGGTGAAAACACGGCGAAATGCTTAGAACCTACTACTAGCCTAATATTGCCTTAGTTCTATAAAGGAATTATGTTATTGCGACAGTACAGTTATTTTCAACCCTTTTGTCGATAAATTCTGTGCTGAAAACGTATCCGGTCATTCCCTTTGCTGGCTACACCCCCCCCCCTTCACCTCCACAACAGAGGTCGTTCTCGTAAATAATAATTATGCCTCAAGAGGCGAAATCCACACCGTGTGCGCTGAACGAGAGCTATAACCTCAGCACTTTTATTCAACCGGCCAATGGAAACGCATCATATATTCGCGTGATTCGTCGTTGTCCGCATTTTTTTACGCGGGCCTGGACACATGAAAGCTTACATGATCCCGAAGAAGCGGGAACTGAAATGAACTCGGTGATCCTTTTGCTCACGGTGTGTGCTGAATCCACTCGAGAGCTCTCCCCTGAGACAACAGGCACTTGTGGCCGTTAGCGCAATATTTGTCTCTAGACTGCGCCGGGCTTTACTCTGATTTACAAAGGGTTGGTTTGGTTGGTTGGAGTTTAACGTCGCACCTAACCTTATCGATCACACGGCGACGATGACCCAAACAAACATACCCTAGCAAAACTCTTACCCTCACAAAAACCTAACCAAAGCTACAAAAAAAAATGAATTTTGAAAATTAGACTCTACAGACGCTGGTGATCAAAATGGATCGTCAGAGAGCCTAATTTGTTTTGCACTTTAATTTCCCTCCTGTGCTAGACAAACATAGTATGGTACACACCATGCTGCCCTAAGCTGGAGGGCGGAGACCATTTCCCCGAAACCATATAATGCCGATTAAACGCGTGACTTCGTTTTAACGACTGCTTCCGACGCCAGCCTATGCTGAAAATATTCCTCTGTATCTATTCATAGCAACCGATTATAATTGAGATTGGAAGATATGAAACTTGGCTGAATCTAAAATGAGATATATAATTCGCCGATATAGATGATGACAAAGGAAATAGATCCGGTTCCAAGGTGATTCCATGCGAAGCGCCGATAGAGAGCGTGGCAACCTTGTAACGTGCATCAGTTGGATACTGTCCTGGGAATCTAATCCTAACTGCTGAAGAATATCGGAATTCGGAGATAATGTAATACAATTTCGACAGATATGTTTTGAGAAAGAGATGATTACAACAAAATGTTTATCAAGTTTGAATGGACCACGATCTCGTGAGACACCACCTTAGATCTGTCCCAAACGCTTGATCTGTCGTTTCTTGCATCCCATACTGGAAAGGAGGGGAGGTAAACAGTTGGAACGAAGGGGAGGTAACCTAACGCAACGTGATCTGGAACCCCTTTGTGACGTCACTGTATCCAACCAATTGTTCATGCACAGTGATGAACCAGACGTGTCATTGCAGAAGCGATTGTATTTAGTGAGAATTGTTTTTGATTGTGAACAGAGTATAGGTAAGTGGCACTGTGTATACTCTATGGTAAAGAAATAGTAACTCCTCTTAGTGTGAATAGAATTTAGTGGAGAATTTAAGTATCTGAATTATAATGAACGATTCGCTTGCGGTGTTCTCGTTGTTCATTGCTGCATTTGCTGCATTTTCAATATGTTTACAACCGATTGTATCCCTTCCGACCGATAACATTGATTGCCTTGCTCCATATAGCAATGCTAAAAACTTAATCTGTGACATTATTCACTCATTTTTCTTCCAGAAAACGAAGATGATTTTCTTGACCCTTTTCACTATGGCTGCTTATAAGTATTTTGGAATCCAGTATGTGTATGAGAGTGGTGGTAAGTTTCACCACTTAGCATCTGCATGCATTCTCGTAGCTCTAATTTCCTAACATAACAATACAGTTACCTTATCACTTTAATCGAGAAATAGTCCTTGTATCTTGTTCTCCGCCATAGCTCACATCGCTTCGAAGCCCGGGCTAGACATGGACATCGACCGTCACCATTGTGTGGAATACCGTTAGGCCTGCATTCGACCGACGAACAACCCGGATGAATTTTGAGCTAGTAACATTCGACACAGTTCACCGTGCAATTGTGCCATTTTTATGTATGAAAGATGCACGGAATCAATGTGTTTCAATTATAATTATAACTCCAACTTTGGTGATTTCGAATACATCTGTAGTAAAGTCATTGAAATTACTGTCAGACAGGCTAATATCATTTTTTTATCCCTCGCATTCGATGCCCTTGCCCCCTATATTTCGAGTATAAAACATAATAATTTCTTTTGGTGAAGAAAGTAACTTCCCAATCAGAATAGGAGATTCTGAAACACAGAAAGGGGGGATAGTTCTTCTCTTCTAACCAGGTCTTTCGTAACTGCCTCTTGAATATATCTATATAGTAGACAGAAATTATCATTTAGCGTTATTACATCTGTCAACACATTGCCTTACTAGATGGTGCCTTTAACATTTTATATTTTTTCATTCATAGAACCTTATCCACCCGGCGAAAGGGCAGGACCGGATGCCTTTTGTCCGCAAGAGGTCGTTCGCCCTCATTACCTGTACTGATGTAGCCTGCAAATCTGGCCCTGCAGGTGTAAAGGGGCAAGCTATATATTACGCCAGGTCGTCAGTACTGGCCCATCATACCAGACAGGAAGTCCGAATGTGACATGCGCTGCGAAGGAGGAGGTCAGGAGTTGTCTTTGTTGACCAATATTAGTGAGACCGGATCTACTTTCCAAAGCTATCTGTGGTTAGGTTGGATGACAAGAGTGGAATCATGGAAAACAGATGGCGAGATGTGTGTACATGGGCTGTACCTGATGAAATCCCTTACATGCCTATTGGGTAGAAGGCATGTTCCATTTCACTGGAGGGACTGGACTGGAAGTGATGCGGCGAAACCCAACAAAGTTTTGTCAACAAAGACGGAGGGTATTTGTATTCCCCGGTCGTTGAACTGAAGGATTACAAGACCAAAATTACTGATGAAATAACCTCTACCGAAATTATTGCCGATAATGGACAGATGAACTTACTTGTGGAAACTGAACACATCCATGACAATCCAGAGAAACCGGTGGTGAGATTAATGAAGCCAGATTGCTCTCATGTTTATTCAAACTTACATAACTCTATACCGAGACTGGGAGTAGGGGTCCTTGTGTTTCTATACTATCTCAGAAACGACAAAAAATTAGTTGGCACTTCGAGACGGCATAGCCTATCATATTTGAGTCATTTTGAGCCGACTTGCATATATATCACTGACAATAGAGGATCATGGGTAAATTCAAAATGGTAGCCATGAAGGTGTGACTGAAAAGTTTTTCGTCATTTATCTTCAATTTTTGGCCTTTTTAAGCAAAAAATGCCTAAAATTATTTTATTTCATATAAGATAGTTATTTCCTATTTTGTATATAGATTTTTTGCTTAAAATAGCATAAATAAAATTTAAAAAAATGATAAAAAATAAGGAAATGTGACCAAAAATTCCACCCCAAAAATGCATTTTAGAATATGTCATCTTTGTGAACATTTATATATGGTCCTGGAATTACAGTTATTATACAAAGTTATTAATATGAAAATTGTGATATACCCATAAGGATACTGTGATATCAAATATTATACAAAGTTATTAATATGAAAATTGTCATATACCCAATAAGCATACTGTGATATCAAATAAATTATACTGAAATGAACTCTTCGATGCTGTTCGTTTTGCATGACTAGAAACGTGATTTATTGTGTCTCTTATGCATGGCTAATTAAGACCTGAGCCCTATCCACGCATCAGTCGCTCGTTTCTGTGTGTTATATTCTGCGGAACTGAGGCGTCGCAGATATGCAGAGTAACATCACAGTTGTTTGAAGGCAATTAACTGTCGTATCTTGCAACGTACATTAGGTGAGGGTTAACCCATACCTTTCTCATACAAGGGTTTTTAACAGATATTTATTTCATCCGGTAGTGAAATGAATCTTTTTGACGAAAAAATATCCATGCCGCTTCAAATTGTGAGACATTTAGAATATGCAAAACATTTCTTGAAATTTCACTTTTTGCTAAAAAGTGACATTGCGTGGATTCTGGCCAAAAATTCTGTTTTTATTTCCATTTTGCCGCATGGAATGCTTGCACCTACTGACCAAACTACGTGTTTAAAAATTTCATCAGCGGTAAAATTGTTTTATATCACAAAGTCGCGTTTTCTGCCGAACCTTGAGATTTTTAAATTAACGAAATTTCTAAAAGTACGATCCCAAAATAAAGTTTTATTATTTGATGCATCTTTTAATGTTACCGAATAATTATTGGTAGCAAGTTTTCAAAGGAAAAACACCGGGAAAGTAGAAAAACTTGCGCGTTTGAGGTCTTTTGGCAATAAATTAATTTAGGGAAAGCCTGAATGTAAACTCGACAATGTTTTTTCAAAGATGCGAATATATATTAGTGAAATATTCCAACAATCAATTTATCATTAAAAGTGCATTCGATCGTGATAATATCAGTTAATGATATATCGAACTGTGGCGGTTGGTTTTAAGCTGTACAATGCTAAAATGAGAGCCCAACTGGAGAGTTGCACATAACACGGCTTGAAGCATATACATATAGGGACAAATCCACTATTAAAAATAGTCCCGATCCGTTATGCCCTTTAGGCAACCTCTGCCAGAGAAGTGAATTGTTTTCAATATTTTTTCCAGTCTCTGTTGCGAGGAATAATTGAAGGCCAGTGGTAGGTGATTGGAGTATGATATGTGTTTGGTTTCGCTGTGAGTTTGATTTTAACTCAAGGCCTAATAAGGTGCTGCTAAGAGGGACTATTCGGGTGCCTGTGCACCGCTTTCTGAAAGTAGAGAAAAAAGCCAAAATTATGACGTCATTTGTACGAGCGCCCATAGCTCAAAATTTCGATGGGCGACCCCCGTCAAGAAGTCTATCCGGTTGTATCACTTGAATTAAAGTACTTCTTGCCGAAATATGGGAGACTAGACTTAATTAATGAATGGAGGAGATGCAATTACGTTAACAGTTTTTAACATTGCCGCCAATGTAAATTGTAATAGTGGTCCGGCCCCTAAGTCTACCGTACTCACGCTGCAAGGCCGAAGTGGATCAAGATTGTAAGAGTGCACGTTATGGTCACAAAGCACCATTGAATTTTCTGGATGTAAGATTATTATCAGGATTTGACTTCCGGCGAACATTGATTGGCCATTATTCCTGACTGGAGCAGAAATGGTGTGTAACTTATTTTAAAATGTTTTTATAATCTTTAGCACTCAGATATATCAAAACCACAATTTCAAATTCTAATCACAAAAAAAAATCTGGGTTAGTTTGATTGGCCACCTCCGAGATTTGCCGTAATGGTGTCGGGCGGGATGATCCAATCTCTGGCCGCCTTATCTCCAAAAGACTGATCGGGAATGTATGCTGAATGTTTGAACGGAAAGGCCGGGCTACCTGGTGTGGCATTTGTGGCGTCGAATATTAGGGAATATATATAGTTTTCTCAAAATGTGCTCAGCATAGCAAAGGCGATTTTTAGTGGTTTTGACCTTTAAGAAACAAAATCTGACTGTCCATTGTCACATGTTTAAGTGCCCTTTTTCTCCAGATAGGCACAGCATCACAGATAAATGCCTACTTTCAGCCAATTTTCTGCTTGTTCGGGTCGGATAGAACGTTTTCAACCTCAAATGTATACATTTTGATTCTTTGCCTATTATTTCTTAGTTTACAGCCCAAGCCTAATATTGCCTTAGTTCTATAAAGGAATTATGTTATTGCGACATTACAGTTATTCTCAACCCTTTTGGCGATAAATTCTGTGCTGAAACGTATCCGGTCATTCCCTTTGCTGGCTACACCCTCCGGCCTCCACAACAGAGGTCGTTCTCGTAAATAATAACTTTGCCTCAAGAGGCGAAATCCACACCGTGTGCGCTGAACGAGAGCTATAACCTCAGCACTTTTATTCGACCGGCCAATGGAAACGCATCATATATTCGCGTGATTCGT
>JAVTVY010053844.1:0-27972 GCA_036873755.1 Hanleya hanleyi
ATCACATTTTCTCAAAGAAAATAATTATATACCGTCATCAGGTAGATATAGTTTTATACCGGAAAGAAAGTAATTTTTATTTGAAGAACATAATGATATCTTGCTGTCATCACAGAAAACTGTTGCCTGCTTCTCCTGCAGGAAATAATCTTGTGTTTCTCAATTTTTGTTTCATGGAATTTCCTCCATTTTTATTTAAAAAATCAATAATATATGTAAAATTTAAAATGAAACGTTTTAAAAAAAATTTGTTTGGTTTTCGGTAAAAAGAAGGATGAAGAAATTGTGACCTCGTTATCAGGAATGCGAGAAATCTGAAGAATTTCTGTGATAAACAAGAAAATGTTTGTAGAAAATAATCGAATAATAAAAAAAACTCCAAATTTACCTCAGAAGAACTATACAAAACATTGATGTCCCCCTTGGGCCACCGTAAACAGAACCATTTTGTTGATCAATATTTCGACATATATTTATTTATTCATGTCATCATAAGGAATGGTGGTTTACACAAATTGCATAAGATTTACAGAAAGTTGAAGAATAATCAACCATTTATGGGGCTGAATTAGTATATGTCGAACTATTGATCTACAAAAGGCTTCTCTCTAATATTTTCGGAGACCCCCTCCTCCAGTATTTTGCCAAGTTAATCAGTGGATCCCTACGCTTTTGCGTATTCCTACAACGTAGTGCTATCATACAAAATTAGAATACCATTTTTTGTGAATAACCCTTTGAATTGAAAGGTGCGAAACTTATCCGAGAAAAATACCTCTTGATGTTACGTTGGTAACCACACAATTAATTTTTTTAATGATACGGATTGTGGGTCATACAGAGAAAATATCCATGTGTAAATGAGTTGAACTCTCCATATATGAAGGCGACACGTGACCTGTGGTAGGGTCAGACTACCAAGGAAGTGATGAAAAACTTTCCAGTTGTTCGTAATTATGAAAGTATAGTATGCTACATTAAGTTTATAAACGAAGAGAGAGACACACTGGTCCAAATCCAGTACAATTTTGCCACTGACTTAAAACCAGTAATCTGACATCATGCATTTTTATCTTTGACTGGCATTCTGGCACTTCCAAAACCTCGATGTATGAACTAAAATTATCTCCCCACGCAGAAGAGTTCCAATTTGTTTGGCACGGCACTCAACCTGAAACCATCTCGGTCATCTATAAGCGGTAAGACTGACCCTGGGATCGTGTGTATCCATTTTCAGCCTATTGTCGGCAATTGCAAGAGGGAATTTCCAGAAATCAGTCTACCGACGTAACCCCAACGTAACTCGCCATTTTCGAATCATGTGACGAACTACTTGTTCAAAATTTCAGATCCACCACATCTCTTGGATGATTCGAAAGTTATACATACCTATATATTTTGCAAGCCCAGGCAATATCTGTTTCAGAAGTGGTATGAAAACCTGTAATTTATCAGATTTCTCGAGTCTGTTCTCCGCCGGATGAGGGCCGAACAGAATCCGCTAAAGTGCCACGTGACTTCGTCAGCCAATCAGCTAAAGTCTACCGACGTTGGCTCAATGTAACTCGCCATTTTCGAATCATGTGATGTCCTACTTGTTCAAAATTGCAGATCCACCACACCGTTTAGATGATACGAAAGTTATACATACCTATATATTTTGTAAGTCCAGGCAATATTTGTTTCAGAAGTGGTATGAAAACCTGTAATTTATCAGATTTCCCGAGTCTGTTCTCCGCCGGATGAAGGCCGAATAGAATCCGGTAAAGTACCGGATATCGCTCCGCGATAATGGAGACACACGGTTCGCAAGCCATCTTATGGATGGCGAAGTGTACGCAAATGGCACTGCACTGTAACCCAAAAGATGCGTTGATTGGCCGTGAGTCAAGCCTGGGATGATAAATTGATGGGCACAGGTTAATGAGCCGAACTATACGGATAGATGATTCATTCAAGACATGTCACGAACGATGAATACAGTTTAGGATAAAACAAGAAGAATAGTATCCGCGGTGATGTGACAGTTATCAAATGGTTGACTTAGCAGTCAATGGTTTATTAATGTTTATTGCTGGATAGGCCTCTGAGATAATATTAAATATCATAGGATTTCTATATGAGAAAAAAATTGCACTGCTCTTCATACCATTCCAATTAGTGAATAACAGCGCACTCCCGTCATCCCAGAGAAATCTGCCCCTCGACTGACGATCCTCCAAACGATCATCCAGCCCAATCGGCACGCCAAAAAAAGTAAACGCTAAGGCTAAATCATTAATGCGATTGTTTTCGCTCTGTGACCGTATGAACGGAAGAGTTGCTCCTTCTCGAAGACAGAGTCGTCGAGCTTCGTCCCATGTCACTGTCCGTTCAAAGGCTCTGTAACACTTCTTTCTGAAGGTCGTCCAGTTTTGAGGACAAACAGAATCTGAAATAGGTTAGAATTAGGCGTCTGAATTGATCAAGACCATGTAAAACGTAAGAAAAATAATAATGATAGGCTTTATTTATACTCGATTTACCAACTCTTAGTCCGAGGACTTCCTGCCAGATGGTCGAGATATATTAATATATACATTACAAGCGTAATATATATTACAATCGAAACCTTGTAAAAACTTGTTTAGACTTGTCCAACGGACATGCCTCTGTTTGTATATATAAACTCTGTGCATTCGTATTGTATAAATATTACAAACGTGTATCATCAGAAGTGGAAGTTTTCATCCACTTCTGGTATCATGCTATTGAAAAGTGGGTGAAATCCACGATACCGGTTTAGCGGTATAATATACAGTTTTAGCTCATACTCTACATTATGTGTAGTGTTTTTCTCTAGATATATAAGATAAAAATGAAAGATATAGAAAATGTGGTACATCAGTATGCGTCTAGACATTTAAACCAGTGAGTTCAAGACAACAATATCAGGGTCGGATTTAATTCTCATATCGGTAGGGTAAGGGCAAGTATGCCAACTTGTGGCGGATGAATCCTAATGTTGCCATTTTATAGTGCTGTTCCCCTGAAATATCATGCCGTATGCAGACATGACACCCCACCCAGTCACATTATACTGACATCGATTTAACCAATCATTGTTCTGTCCTCTTAATGCGGACCGTAATCGAGGAAGCAACAAATTCCACTTTTCAAGTTTTTCGTATGACCAGACCGGGCACTGAACACAGTACCTGCCGCTCACGAGGTCGACGATCTGATAATTAGGCCACCGTATTGCCAATCTCAGTAAACTCAGATATAATATCACGGAACATTTTTCTTATATATCATCTTGGTTTACCTAGATTGCCGTAAAATAAGTCATCGCTGTAGCAGCCATCGATACATATACGCTGTCTTCGATCATGTGACCAGGGCGTAACCAGAGACAAAGCTGGTTCCACAATTATAAATTATAAAATCTTGTGAAAGGTTTTTTTCAAAAGGGGATAGCGATCGAACGCTTCAGGAAATTCAATCGAAAGGTTCAAACTATAGTTTGCCGCAGTCAATATTTCTATAACATGAACCAAGTAAATGTTTGAGAGCTCTTTGACAAGACTGGAATCTTCTGAAAGATCTATGACTCAAACAGTTCCGATGTTCCCCTAAATCTATCCTTCAATTTTCGGGATTCAACCTGATGCAAGGTAAGGGAGACGGGACACTTGTTTTGTAGCGTTCGCGTTCACCGCGTTAGCTGTTTATGGTCCTCCCTTTCTTCCTCTGTTGTCTGTTGTTAGCACTTCATTTTTTAATTTTACAGGATAAACTACACGCTATCTGAGTTGTGGACAATCTATTAATGTATCTATCATTTCACATGCATGCATGATTTTCATGGATCGGGCCGCCTCCCGCGTCGACTTTACGACAAGAGAGATTTCGACATTGTGAACAATCTCTTTCCAGATATTCCAGAGAGACTTGCATATGGCGTATGCACATCTCACAAAGTAGCATTTGCTAGATCATGTTTGAAATGTGATGATTTCAATCAACGTCACATGACATTATTTTGGAAACCTGTAAAAGAGGGCTTTACAATCAGGCGCTTCAACTACAACTTCTCAAATATGGTGAAACATATCGCACGCCGACATGAAAATACGAACGTATTTAGTGAGCAAGCTCTTTGGCATTACGTTTCATAAGTTGGGGCTAGGAGCCGTACGAAGCGCACATACTTTCACATCCACATGGTGTTCATATGATCAGTCGCAATCAAAGCGTGACTAAGAAACTTCGTATTTTAGGAAATTACTCTTGTAATTCATTGGAAATTAGAATGCTGATCGGCGATATGAGTATGACGATCAGAATATCACAATGTCTAGCCGGCATCATTTAAAACTGTTGACCGCTTCTCACTTTCAAGACACAAGCTTCTGTGTATATTTTATTTGACATTTGGTGCAAGGCGAAGTCTTCCAGTTGTGAACGCAGAAATTTTATAATGGTTTATGGCTAGTGTGTGCCGGAATAGACGCTTATATTACAGACGCCTATCAGCCGATAACAGTTCAATCATAACGATCTTCAACAATCGCACATTTTCGACTGTATGTCAGTCAGTTAATCTATTACCGCGAACAGCGTACAGTTTTAGACGGGATTAGCATAATCACATAATCATCGTTGTTAATTGATTAATTGGCGTTCATTATGGCGGGGTCGTAAAGAAAGGGAGAAGGGTGGAAACTAAGTCTGTGCGGTCACCGATCACGCTCCGAAAACTCAGGTTTTATAACCCGTTTTCTCAAAGAAATCGAACTTGCGAACAGAACGACAAATTGTTAAATTGCATATATCTTACTTTAGCATTTTCCTGTCTGGCCTTTTCGGGAGGAAAAGTGCATTTCTTCGCCAAATTCTAACCGATATTTCCAGGTTGACCCAACCCGGATAAAAGTTTCGCGGAATTGCCCGAAGGCGAGAGAGACCGTTGCCATCTGGATTCGACAGGAGTCAACTCGCTGCTGAGTTGAGGATGTACTTGTCTTTACTCCCTCGACCACTGACCCCATCAATAAACTGAAGTACCCAATTTTCAACGGTAACGAGTACCTGTGGGTCTCAAATCAGCTGTGAATTGGTTTCTGGAAAACCCAGCTGGCATATTGGTCTCGACCTTTTTCGGGCAGATTTCGTGAGACTTTTTATCCGGGATACGGTCAAACTATAAATATTGGCCAGAATCTGCCGGGGGAAATAAACCTATCCGCCAGGAGAGGCCAGACCGGAAGAAGGTGAAGTAAGATATAAGCAGCTTAAACTTTTGTCGTTCTTTTTGAGATGAATTTCACTGGATTTTTGAGAAAAAGGTTCAGAAAACCTTGAGTGTCCATCCATCTCCTTTTCTACACGACCACGACCCCCCAACATAATCAACCCAATAACAACGATAACGAGCCCCTTTGAGCACAATCTGACTAATAGGATCATCAAATGCTTATATGCAAGAATCGGAGGAGTATTTCGATTTTGAACTCCATATTTTGATTGAACTTACCCTCTCTTCCAGATAAAAGACTGACTTAAGAAAATCGGCATACTTTCAGTTCGGAATGAACTATTCATATGGATGATGATCATACTAAAATATACTTACAGTCACCCTTTATTTTTTCACAGACAACTCCAGGTTTTTTAACTCCACAGTAGTAGTCATTCCACGTCCCATCCGACCACATCTCAACACAACGTTCATTACCCATCCAATTGTCCGGCGAATCTAGAGAATTGCATCATAGCATTAGTCGAAGTCTAACGATGCCGCTGTTAAAGAATGAACTGTTTCCCATATCCAGACGCCCTTTGCCATATAGATACAGAGAATACCTCGTAGCTGTTTTACATTTCCTACTCAGATAAGGGTGGAAGCAATCTGATAAAAAGCAGATCTAAAAAATCGCTCCCCATGTAACATGTCGTTGATTGAGATCTGAAACCAAGACCCGGTGTGACAGAAACGGTGGTCCCCAGAGACCAATGTCCGGTCTCCTATGTTTTACCCAATCTCAGTAAACTCATATATAATATCACGGAATATTATATCTGAATTCAGCCATATATAAATCCCATACGAATCTGAAACTACTATTGTTAGCCAATCAGATGGCTAGCTTGTTGAAATCACGCCCACAGTAATTACACAAGGTAGCACGTGGACTAATATATAAACATATTCGGGAAATAGTATCCAAATATGGCATCATTTCCAGACAGTGTCCGTGAAGATCAAAGAGTTTACTCCCGCTGAAAAGTCTGGCTTTGTTAGGAGGTAGAAAATATCCAAAGATTGTGCCGCCGTGAAGTAAACGTCAATCATTGTCAGAGTGAAAATCAGAAATGGTCGTGATTGGCTTATTATGGGATCTTGCAGAATATCGGCGAACATTTCGCACGAAGTTTTCATAGCGTTACGTCTAGATGATATTCACCTAGATTGTGTTTTATCTAGGGCGGGCTCTTATATCCAAGCGGACACTCATATTTGAGGGACCACCATTTCTTCCACACCGGGTTTCCGTGTTCCGTACAGATCAAGCGGACGTATGGCAAGCCGTTTTACTTTTTATTCGGCATTTGCTGATATCATTAAATATTTGCTGATATCTTCAAATGATTTGATGATATCATCAAATGATTTGCTGATATCATCAAATGATTTGCTGATATCACCAAATCAGTCGATTTGCTGATATCAGCAAATGATTTGATGATATCACCAAAAGGTTTGATGATATCAGCAAATCATTTGATGATATCACCAAATCATTTGATGATATCATTAAATATGGCGGAACGTGAAAACAAGCCTAAATGTTAATGCCAGCTCCCTTCTCATCCTGTTGTTTGATAATTTATACCTTGTGGTAAAGCTGTCTACCGACAAATCACATCCAATATCTATTAACCAGACAATAACAATAAAACCTATCAACCCTCTGGCATATACCTTACGCCAAACTTTACTAATAAATGACAAATAGAATCATGAATATAAGGGCATTCAAATAAATATACAGCAGGGAAGATAAACTTTCCCATCGCGGGTTATTGACTTATTGACTGCATTTGAGTATAATCGAGGTGAGGCGAAAGGGGATAATGATTTCGGAAAAGCCGGTCAGCATGGAGCATGATATATTAAGGCAGAGCCGATTGTCGTGATTCTTCACTGGTTAGCTTTTATAGGGCAATAGATAAGGCATAGCCGCACATACAACAATAAATTAATCTCTATGTTACAATTATTGCACAGTGTCACAAGTGTATACGAGATAGACGAGGGGGCGGTTACGAGTCGCAGACGAGTAACGCCCCCGAGTCTGTCGAGTATACACGCGTGACATTGTGCAATAAGGTGCTTGTATCATGGTACGTCAATCACTGCTGAGGGGCTGTCCATATAAGACAGAGGAGATTATTTTTATTGGCCGATACTGTATTTTCCAATCAGATATTGCTTACATTTTTTTCGCGCCAAACTGTAATTGGGATTTCCTGTTTCCTGTCAGCCAGTGCTCCATTGTTTTTTTGATATGCAAACACGCATAGACACGTACCGGATTAACATCGAAATATGTCGTCCGCCGCCGAGTTTGGTACAATTAATTTGCACGATTTAGATTTCCTGAGTTTCGATGGTGATGATATCCAACTGTCTCAAGTATGTGAAGACCTTGAGAAGCAACATGAAATGTTTGATGAACTAGGAAACTTGTCACTTACGCAAACTGTAACAAAATACGAATTGGAAGATCCTGAAGAAGTTGCATCTAACTTTTATGGGGATTTTAACGTGGAATTCAACGACATGGGTGACAAACCGGACATCGATCCCACAGAAGTAGCAAATAAAATGTTCGCCGATCCGATGATTGAATTCATGGACACGTGTAACAAAACGGACGTCGATTCCACAGACGTCGCAAACAAGATGTTCGCCAATCCGAGTTGGCAAGGATCAGAGGGGAAAATACGTTGAGTTCATCGGGAGGGCAAATAAAACCTACAAGGGAGGACTAAAGGACCTGGAAATCCCTAACAAGAGGACAAGGCAGTACTGCCAGGAAGGTAAAAAATTTCTGTCGTCTTATTTTATTTTTCTGTTGCTGTTTTTTAGGGTTGGTTTCTGTCTTGTTCAGATCTTAAAATGATATGGCGGAATTAATGAATGCTCATAATAAGTCGCGTTGCTAAGACATAGCTTTCGATCAAAAGAAGTTAATATTTTGAGAAATATTAGTGTACCGTCCTTAATACTCTTAGGACCTTTATGAATTGAAATTCTGGAGCAATATTTTCTCGCAAATTTGACCTTGTGCGCTTAAAAGTGTATACACCGTTTGGTCTATTTATTATATTCAGCATAAATTTATACTAAAATTATTGCCTCAATGTATTCATCTCCTGTAATTTTAGTTTATTCACAAATTACTTTCCTTGTGGTATACCGTAGTACAATTATACTGACATTTTTTCCTCACTGTCCGTATATAACAATTGTCTTTCCTTCAAGGGCGCATTTTAGCACGTGCTTTGTCTGGCGTTGTATGTTTTTTTTTAAACCAAATTGCTTTTGGGCGATTCAGCCAATCAAAAGTCATCCTCTCCAGCGTTATCATCCATTAATGCCGTATATGTAGTTGACTGACAGGCAGGTTTAACGCTCTTGCAACAACAAGCACGTGATTTTAGTTGCAGGAAAGGACGATTTCCTCCACGATCTGTAACCTTACCAGCGGCGCTTATTTTTTCCAGTGCAACGTCTATAAGTAATCCGATTGAATTTGTGAACACGTGAACCGAATATAGTTGTGCAGAACTTTGTTCTATGATTATTGAAGTGTGCAGTTTGCATAAACTGAGGACTGTCACATAATTTTAGTGTTGAATTAAATTTCATACGGTGTGTTTTTTTTATTTTGATGTCTTGTGTTTGTGTGCTTTCTTCATTGCCCAATGCCTGTACATTAACATACAGAATGTGGAAGATACCGCACGGCTAAGCCCCGCCCCCTCTCTGGTTGGGGGAATTACTGAACCACCAACTTCAAAGGAAAAACACCACAACCATGATACAAGACCCTTTACTGACCCGTAACAGGAGACCAGGTTCTTTCGATAAAGACAGAACTAACCAAGCCTCAATGAAGTCATATGGCTTCTTTTTATCTTTGTATCATGGTTGTGGTGTTTTTCCTTTGAAGTTGGTGGTTCAGTAATTCCCCCAACCAGAGAGGGGGCGGGGCTTAGCCGTGCGGTATCTTCCACATTCTGTAAGTTAATGCCTGTACATTAACTTACAGAATGTGGAAGATACCGCACGGCTAAGCCCCGCCCCCTCTCTGGTTGGGGGAATTACTGAACCACCAACTTCAAAGGAAAAACACCACAACCATGATACAAGCCTTAAAAATAGCAAGGCAAGGAAATTACAATGAAGAAAGCACACAAACACAAGACATCAAAATAAAAAAAACATACCGTATGAAATTTAATTCAACACTAAAATTATGTGACAGTCCTCAGTTTATGCAAACTGGACACTTCAATAATCATAGAACAAAGTTCTGCACAACTATATTCGGTTCACGTGTTCACAAATTCAATCGGATTACTTATAGACGTTGCACTGGAAAAAATAAGCGCCGCTGGTAAGGTTACAGATCGTGGAGGAAATCGTCCTTTCCTGCAACTAAAATCACGTGCTTGTTGTTGCAAGAGCGTTAAACCTGCCTGTCAGTCAACTACATATACGGCATTAATGGATGATAACGCTGGAGAGGATGACTTTTGATTGGCTGAATCGCCCAAAAGCAATTTGGTTTAAAAAAAAACATACAACGCCAGACAAAGCACGTGCTAAAATGCGCCCTTGAAGGAAAGACAATTGTTATATACGGACAGTGAGGAAAAAATGTCAGTATAATTGTACTACGGTATACCACAAGGAAAGTAATTTGTGAATAAACTAAAATTACAGGAGATGAATACATTGAGGCAATAATTTTAGTATAAATTTATGCTGAATATAATAAATAGACCAAACGGTGTATACACTTTTAAGCGCACAAGGTCAAATTTGCGAGAAAATATTGCTCCAGAATTTCAATTCATAAAGGTCCTAAGAGTATTAAGGACGGTACACTAATATTTCTCAAAATATTAACTTCTTTTGATCGAAAGCTATGTCTTAGCAACGCGACTTATTATGAGCATTCATTAATTCCGCCATATCATTTTAAGATCTGAACAAGACAGAAACCAACCCTAAAAAACAGCAACAGAAAAATAAAATAAGACGACAGAAATTTTTTACCTTCCTGGCAGTACTGCCTTGTCCTCTTGTTAGGGATTTCCAGGTCCTTTAGTCCTCCCTTGTAGGTTTTATTTGCCCTCCCGATGAACTCAACGTATTTTCCCCTCTGATCCTTGCCAACTCGGATTGGCGAACATCTTGTTTGCGACGTCTGTGGAATCGACGTCCGTTTTGTTACACGTGTCCATGAATTCAATCATCGGATCGGCGAACATTTTATTTGCTACTTCTGTGGGATCGATGTCCGGTTTGTCACCCATGTCGTTGAATTCCACGTTAAAATCCCCATAAAAGTTAGATGCAACTTCTTCAGGATCTTCCAATTCGTATTTTGTTACAGTTTGCGTAAGTGACAAGTTTCCTAGTTCATCAAACATTTCATGTTGCTTCTCAAGGTCTTCACATACTTGAGACAGTTGGATATCATCACCATCGAAACTCAGGAAATCTAAATCGTGCAAATTAATTGTACCAAACTCGGCGGCGGACGACATATTTCGATGTTAATCCGGTACGTGTCTATGCGTGTTTGCATATCAAAAAAACAATGGAGCACTGGCTGACAGGAAACAGGAAATCCCAATTACAGTTTGGCGCGAAAAAAATGTAAGCAATATCTGATTGGACAATACAGTATCGGCCAATAAAAATAATCTCCTCTGTCTTATATGGACAGCCCCTCAGCAGTGATTGACGTACCATGATACAAGCACCTTATTGCACAATGTCACGCGTGTATACTCGACAGACTCGGGGGCGTTACTCGTCTGCGACTCGTAACCGCCCCCTCGTCTATCTCGTATACACTTGTGACACTGTGCAATAATTGTAACTTGTATGATGTGGGTACTGTAATCAAATAGTACTAAAGCCGATACAGATTGAAACAGTTGTGTGACATTATTTATCTAAGCATGTTCCCTGTAAATTTAGTATAATCTCAAGCGCTATTTGTTGAACATTCCGATCAGTTTTCAATTCTGTGTTATGTCTATGCATGGAGCCAGCTTGTAGGCTCCATGGTCTATGTTCACCTTGCCGGCGGGGGGGGCCGATCGGATGTACACAGAAACTCGTGTGCGAGGTAGGTCCACCACAGTTGTTAATGATCAGGACCTACAGGTCAACCGCCGCTAATGGAGGCAGAAATAGTGGAGCGAGCCTTTGAAACGGAACATGCGCTGTGACGAAGTTTATTGTCATTATGAACAGGGAACCTTCCATGTTATGGTTCATACTTTGACCTTCCACCATATTTAATGATATCATCAAATAAAAAGTATTTGCTGATAGCATCAAATGATTTGCTGATATCAGCAAATTAATTGCTGATATCATCAAATCATTTGATGATATCACCAAATCATTTGCTGTTATCAACAAATAAAGCGTGTTTATGATATCATCAAATGATTTGCTGATATCAGCAAATCATTTGATATCAGCAAATCAGTTGCAGATATCATCAAATGATTTGGTGATATCAGCAAATATTTGTTGATATCAGCAAATATTTGAAGATATCAGTAAATCATTTCATGATATCAGCAAATATTTGATGATATCACCAACTACTGAATAAAAAGTAAAACGGCTTGCCATACGGACGCGCCTGGCCCGTCTCATTTTGTAACGATGGGGCAACAGGTGTACGGTATAAGTAGGTATCATCTTCTCATATATTTTAGCGAGTTTCATCAGATTAGTATTTTATTCTCAAGAAACCATGTTGATATTCGATTAACAATAATAGAATTGAGATATATCATTCCCTGTTTATAATATCTCCAGGTCAACCGGTCTTCCCCACGCAGTTGTGGTTTCAACTTTATGCTTTCAAACATACATCCCTAAATCGCGGACAAGGTCTGTTATTGACCAATACTCAAACACGAAAACGGGGATGTTGTTCTCACATCTACATGAGCGACAAGTAAAGATGGGGAGCGGCTTTTGTAGTATAGTGTAAATCAGATTTGAGGGCGGACGTATTTTAAAATGCCCGCGATATTGGCCGATTACAATACAGGCCTGAGCTACTATATAGCGAATATATGGACGGACTGCGATCAGTGAAACGTGAAACGTGATTGGCTGGACAGTCTTCCCATTTTCTAAACAAGCCAATTGGTGTTGGGTTTCTTTTTCAAACAAGGCGTGGTGTTTACCCGAAAACATTTCCTCTTGCTGTTACGTTTGTAAAAGTCGGAAATTAATTTCTTCAATACTGCACAACAATCTATGTTTGATACAGAGAAATTACCCAAGCTTCATACTGAAAAGTCAAATGTGACGTAATGCAACGTCGACCACGTTTGAAAATGAATATTCATATACATTTTGGTGGGAATGTTTAACAAATCTAAAATATCACACTTTTAACTAAAATGATACAGTTCATACTTCAATATAATGTCACAGCAAATAAGGTGATTTTCAAAAGCTTGGATTAATCTCATATTTCAAAAATATTTTAAAAATCGCTACTAAAATGTACACCAAAATGGCAAAACCAGACAAACCCCCAATTTCAAACTGATATCGACGCTCTGGTATGTCACTTTCGACTAAGAGATTTACAGTCTAAAAATTTCTCTGAATGGTGTATAGCTTTCTGTGAAGAATTGACGAAATTATTCTTTTGGGTCCACAAACGTAACAACAAGAAGACATTTTCTCGGGTTGCCTTCTTTTAGTCGACCAATTAAGTGTTTATAGGTGGGATAATAAATAATAATTATGTCTCCCCCAACTATGTTGGGGGGAGACATCTAGTGTTTGTGCTGTCTGTCTGTCTGTCTGTCCGTCTGTCTGGTTGGATGTCTGGATGTCTGGATGGATGTCTGTCCGTCCCCTTGCCTTGTCTGCAAGATATCTTGAGAACTACTGGATGGAATTTCACCAAACTTGGATGGAAGCTTCATTGGGATAGCCCCCTCATTTGATTAGGGTTTGGTGTGTGTGCGTGCATTCATCCGTGTCCGGTGTCCGTCCGTCCGTCCATCTACTTGTACATGTATATACAGGCCTTGTCTGCAAGATATCTTGAGAACTACTGGACGGAATTTCACCCCACTTGGATGGAAGCTTTAGTGGGATAGCCCCCTCATTTGATTAGATTTTGGTGTGTGTGTGTGCATTCATCCATGTCCGGTGTCCGTCCGTCCGTCCATCTACTTGTACATGTATATACAGGGCTTGTCTGCAAGATATCTGGAGAACTACTGGATGGAATTTCACCAAACTTGGATGGAAGCTTCATTGGGATAGCCCTCTCATTTGATTAGGTTTTGGTGTATGTGGGTTCATTCATCCGTGTCCGGTGTCCGTCCGTCCGTCCGTCCATCTACTTATACATGTATATACAGGGCTTGTCTGCAAGATATCTGGAGAACTACTAGATGGAATTTCACCAAACTTGGATGAAAGCTTCATTGGGATAGCCCCCTCATTTGACTAGGTTTTGGTTTGTGTGCATGCGTTCATCCGTGTCCGGTGTCCGTCCGTCTGTCCATCTACTTGTACATGTATATACAGGCCTTGTCTGCAAGATATCTTGAGAACTACTGAACGGAATTTCACCACACTTGGATGGAAGCTTCAGTGGGATAGCCCCCCTCATTTGATTATGTTTGGGTGTGTGTGCGTGCATTCGTCCATGTCCGGTGTCTGTCCGTCCGTCCATCTACTTGTACATGTATATACAGGGCTTGTCTGCAAGATATCTGGAGAACTACTTGACAGAATTTCACCAAACTTGGATGGAAGCTTCATTGGGATAGCCCCCTCATTTGATTAGGTTTTGGTGTATGTGCGTGCATTCATCCCTGTCCGGTGTCCGTCTGTCCATCCATCTACTTGTACATGTATGTACAGGCCTTGTCTGCAAGATATCTTGAGAACTACTGGACGGAATCTCACTCCCCTTGGATAGAAGCTATAGTGGGATAGCCCCCTCATTTGAGTAGGTTTTGGTGTGTGTGCGTGCATTCATCCATGTCCGGTGTCCGTCCGTCCGTCTACTTGTACATGTATGTACAGGCCTTGTCTGCAAGATATCTTGAGAACTACTGGACGGAATCTCACTCCCCTTGGATAGAAGCTACATGTATAGTGGGATAGCCCCCTCATTTGATTAGGTTTTGGTGTGTGTGCGTGCATTCATCCATGTCCGGTGTCCGTCCGTTCGTCTACTTGTACATGTATATACAGGGCTTGTCTGCAAGATATCTGGAGAACTACTGAACAGAATTTCACCAAACTTGGATGGAAGCTTCATTAGGATAGCCCCTCATTTGACTAGGTTTTGGTGTGTGTGCCTGCATTCGTCCGGTGTCCGTTCGTCCGTCCATCTGCTTGTACATGTATATACAGGCTTTGTCTGCAAGATACCTTGAGAACTATTGGATGGAATTTCACCAAACTTGGATGGAAGCTTCATTGGGATAGCCCCTGCATTTGATCAGGTTTTAGTGTATGTGTGCATGCATTCATCTGTGTCCGATGTCCGTCCAACCGTTCATCTACTTGTACATGTATATACAATGAAAATCGCTTCTTTGTAATTAATATTTTTAGATACGCAGCTTTGTTTAAGATACTTATTGCTACATTCATTTTATAGCACTTCCCCTTAAATTATGTGCCCATTCAAGGCAAGGTGGGAGGTTGGGGGAGACGTATGTTTTTGCCCAAAAAAACAACCAGCATAGGCTTCATGCCGGAGCGGCAACTCAAGGGTCAAAGCGGAACCTCTAGTTACCATTTATGTTATGCCCACAACGACGAATGTGGGCAGATGCCTACTGGCTCAAGAGAACTAGATTTAAAATAAGAACAATGCGGCAAAATATATCATGCATTAATATTATAAACCTACTATGAAAAAGCTAGCTTTAAAGCGTAATATAAGAAAGTTGATTGTTTTCATAATTAGTCTTTTTTGTTGGATCAAAACATCTATGCTCTAACACACAGTCGGAAATATTCAGATCAACGAAATAGCATCGTCATGGCAACAGATCCTATGCCTCCTACTGCCAGATATACCCTCTGATTGCTTTGGGGTTGAAAAGCGGCGCACAGATTTTGTGCGCATGACTCTCGATCAATCACCATCGTCCGCTTGCAAGCGGAGCGAAGTGGGCTCAGCATGTGACAGCTAAACAATACACTGTAGGCCTACCGTGTGTTCTTGCGTAAGATAATTTAGCATAAAACTTGTTAATTCTTTTACAAGGTATACTGGATGCATTTCACATTTCTCTCGCATGCAGATACATGCATGCCCCCTGTGTCGATCAAAATCGATACAGAACGAATGCGCATGCGCCCCACATGTTTCTACACAGTGGAGTCAGAGGGTGTTAAGGAGGTTACAAAGTCTAACAATGGGAGAATGCGAAATAGTGGTATTACAACTTACGGTGCCAGTTGGTATAGGTCACCGGACTCTCGTCTTCCCAGATGAATACCCCTTCCTGCTTGGCGTCCGTTAGACCGATTGAAACTTTGTGTGGCCAGGAGGTTATATTCTTGGAGATATCAGACACAAAGTTATTGACTACTGCGGAATGGATCACAGCCAGCCTCCCACCTACACCGGAGCACAATTCTCTCGATTCATTCCACGACACGCTACGTCTGGGGAAGGCTCGATAACATTTCTTCTCGTGCTGCACCCAGTTGACGGGACAGGCTCCTGGAGATTACAGAAAAAAGACTCGTTCGGATTGGCTGAATTGTTTTTTTCCACAGGCATGGAAAAGGGGAGTATTGAGAGGAAAATAAATTAGTCTTACAAAAGAGTTGTGAAGAAATTTCTCAGGAATCTCCATGGTCGCGACACTGAATTATTCCTTGCTCCTTTGAGATCAAGAATTAAGACTTAAAATGACCTGACAGGTCATCAGTTTTATGACTTCAATTTTATTCCGTACAGCTGTCGCGGCAAACGGTAGATTCTTCATGATGGAGGCTATTGTCTGAGTCTTTGTGCAACTGAAAAGGTTCAAGTCTAGACATATTGTTGCCCCTAGACTTGGCTATTGTATGCATTGTCTCGTGATTCTTACATGGAGTATGAACCCGGCGAACAGTGCGACTTCCTCTCCCCTTACTTATCACGTCATGCATGACAACATCAACCGGGTGCACTGTGTGCAATACAGCTTGGCAAGTAGCTTTCCCAAGTACCTCCGTATACATGTGCAGAAGTTACCCAAGTATAATCATTTCACAAAGGAAGCCGTAGTGGTAATAATGCAAGGCCAATAAAAATGCAAAAGCGGTAGAATTCATAGAGGCAAAGAGAGGAATAACCTATACAGAGGCAGAAAAAAAGAAACCAAACCAAAGCAAGGCGTTAATAACATTGTTCAAACAGGTATCAGTAGAAAAGAGGAATCAACTACGGAAAGTATTAATACGTAACCTGATCTGGAAACAGGCCATGAAAACCTCGAATCTATTGAAAAACTTGTGTAACTTGTGCATATACATCTATACACCTTCAAACTACAGAGGCGTGGAACCCACCACTATAATCTCAGATCTAGCGAGAGATAACCCAAGGTGGAGATTATAAAACAGCAGAAGAAAAGCTAACTTAGAGAAGACATACAACTGCCTGCCCTCTAAAACTCATTCGGCCAGTTTAAACAATCCTCTAAATTCAACCAAGTAGGTTGTGAAATGTGTACATTAAACTCGTAATGAAATTTGCTAAAAAATGCCTGGCAGTCTTTCAATCCTTCAAGGTGTAAGTTAATGAAATCAAACTGGATGCCATATGTATTCAAGAAACTGGTCGAATGCACACAGAAATTAATTTGCATGTTGAATACAGGCCAGAAAGTGACTATGCGAAGATAACAAACCAGATCACAAGCCCAAACTTATTTGTCATGATTTCCATAGCTACGAACCTGCATGGAACGATAACTCCTTAAATTTTAACATAAAGTGGTAGCTCTACAACGTGCTGACAAGAAGCAACGAAAAATGAAAACCCGAGCATTAGAAGTCCCCGGGTTGGAGACTTCTGATTTGGCTTGTAACCGTAACGTTCAACACCCGGCATGGAAAGCAATCTCACGTGAGATCCTGTGGCAAGGAGTCGACAATTACCAATTTGTCCTGAAACGAAACTTTGGTGTGGCGCGTTGATGGCATCAACTACATGTGGATCGGCATCTAAGTGAGGTCTTGAACTTGGCCACCAGGTGGTGCCACCTACACGTCGATCGGCATGGAAAACAATCCCGAGCAAGATCTTGAGGCAAGGTAACCACATACCCAATTTGGAAAGAATCCGTCAAGATTTCCAAAAGCTATTGTCCGGATTCGAAATTTTATATTGGCCCCCAGATGGCGCCACCTATATTCGGATCGCCATGAAAAACAATCACGAGGTACCTACATACCAAATTTGAAAAGAATCAGCTCAATTGTTCAGAGTTATTGTCAGGGAACAACGTCCGACGGACGCACGAACACATGGACCCACGGTTGGACAGATCCCAATACTTCTGTGCAGGTTTAGCTGAAGAGATAAATCAATCGCAACACGAGTTTGAAAAAAAAAACTTTTCCGTCGACGATGCAGCTCTCTGGAAAAGTGGTCGTTGTGCGTATAAAACTTATTGGCATAATGAGAAATAAATTAGAAATACAACCGTAAAATGGGCGAATGGAAGAGGATTCAAACTTTCAGTCGATAACACAACGGGAATTGTTTTTCGGCTACGCCGTAACGAAAGTTCTTAAAGAACATGACCGCTTCTCTCTTGCAGGAAACAAGCCTATGTTTTTGTATACTATGATTGTCTTTTTGAATTTGGTGCTAATACTGTTATATGGAAAATGGAATAGGTCTTTGGATTATGGACGCGGATATTCTCTAATGGACGATGGCTGGATTTTGAATGACGGACTAGACGCTTGTAATTAGAATATATAAACTAGCCGACGCTCAAGAGAAAAAGTTGACTCCATCCAGAGAGCAGAGATTATAAATCTCATTTCGCTCTCGCTGGACAGGTTTTGGTTCTGGGTTATGAAAACCCCAAATTTCAACACTCTCACAGTCGCGGCCTTTTTCGTGAAGTCGGCGTTTGTTACTCAATTCCCGTGTCCACATACCACATGGAATATATTTTCAGAGCCGTTATATGTCGAAGTAGTATTTACATTTTTTTCGTCTTGTGCAGAAAAACTCATCGGATCCTGTCCAGAGAATGCGGTATTATGGGGGATTTCTGCTGGAAAATGACTCCCTAACGCTCAAATGATATGATCAGTAGGAAATAAAACCCACATTGCATCCAGTCTGTAAAACTGGAATACCTGAACAATAACTGAGAAATTATCTCATTTTTTTACACGAAAAACATCGGCTCTACAGATTACATTAAAAAACATACATCCAAACGTTACAGAATAATACAAGGGTTACAGAAATACACTAATCCCTTGATTACGGCTTGCCGAGAAAAAATACTAAGAAATTAAATTCAATCAATGTAATAATGATATTAAACATGTTAAAGGCACGTGGAAATGTCTGAAAGAATTTTTACATTGCGAGGAAAATACGCCACTTCTTTGTGGTTTTCAAGTTGATTCCATCGCTATAGCAAATGGTTCCAATGATTACTTTGATTTTGTAGCTGCCAAATTACTTGCTAGAATTCTGTCATCGACTAGTAATTTTGAGGAATGATTGACAGGTCAATATCACCAGAAAAAAGGGATCCATGCGAGCCGACAGAAATTACAGAGGTCATTGCACGTCTTAAAGTAAAGCACCAGAAATGTGTTCGTTTGTCTCTGATAAAACAGTGCTTAATCTGATTTGCTCGCCGTTGAGTCACATCATTAACATATCTTTCAAATTGAGCATGGTACCCGATCCTCTAAAGAGAGCCAAAGTTACTCTACTATTTGAAGATGGGGGAGGTAGTTCATTCGAAAACTATCGACCCAGTTCAGTGCTACCTTTTTTCAGTAAAAACTTCATAGAGACACTCTTAGAAAGTACATATATTAGATATGAGAAAGCATAAAGATGGTTCTACAGATCTTGAGAGAGTAGCGTGTGCTACTATCTTTAGTACCAAAGCTAAAACCTCTCGAATGCCAGGTCTACTTTAGGAGGAAATATGTCATATTCTCAGATTCACTGTCATGCCTTCAAGCGATCAAGAGTGGAACTTCAACTCCTCCCACCATCTTGAACATTCTACAATTATATGACCGTAGATTTCATCAACAGATTGATGTTGTGTTTTGTTGGTTGCCTAGCCACGTTGGCATCAAAGAAAATACTGAAGTTGATGAAAAGCTAAGGCAACCCTAGATAATGAGGTTGATCACGTTGGAATCCCATGTAGCGATTTCGGACCTTCTATCTGTGATTATGTGAGAAAGCTGTTTCAATCTTTATGGGATAATAACAAACTTCATGAGTTTCAAAAAACTGTAGGGTATACTCATCTGAGCAGCCAGAAACGTTTCGAGCAAGCCATGACCGGTGACGAAGATCTCACAGTGAAACATATTATGATCGACTGTATAGATTTCAAGATTGTAAGAGATTCTTTTTATCAAGCAGCTACTTTAGAAAATCTATTTAATCGGGTAAAAGAAAGCTGTGTTATTTGTATAAGTTTTAATGTATGTACATATATTTGATGTGTTGTATTGATTTCTTCTGGATTGCTGGGTTATTAACTTGTTTTTGATGGAATACTTAGAATTTTGTTTGATCGTCGCTATATGACTGAAATATTGCTGAACGCGACGTTAAACCTTAATTCTCTCTCTCTCCCTTTCGGTTATATCTACCAGGCGAATCAAGTCACGGTGGTTGAGTCAGACAGCCTATCGTCTCACCTTGACCTACTTTTATTCTGACCGCTCAACTTTAAAATAACTGTACAGTCATCTAATAGCTTAAAGTGTCAAAATGTTATGTATACACCAAACCGGGTGCTGTAACGTGTGTAAACATTTATTAAAAGAAATAATTGCTTGGTAATTATAACAATACAATAGCTTTGACATTGCACTGTCACTGATTTCTGGCAGTTCATATATAGCTGAGGGTTTGTTAGTGCGGGGTGTAGTTTTAACAGGTTTCACTATCTAAATAACACCCTTCTCTCTTTTTTGGTGATAACCTGAAATCTAAACTCACTGCTCATCACCATTTATTGATGATAACCCGGCCTCACAAGACAAGAAAAGATAATCCCTATTCAAATACCATACGACAAAGCTGCATGGTTAGCAACAAGCCACCAGGGTGTTATAGTGTTTTAGCTTTCACTATCTGACATTATTGAATTGAATCCGCCTTTTGCGCTATTCCTAATGCCGGATTCGGCCGCAAGGTGGCGCTAGCGCTCACGGCACTTTGGTCTGTTCCGGTTTAGCTGTCTGCTACTTTAAACATGTGCAGGAGGGAAGGCGGGTAATGTTTTCGCCTCGTTTCGTCAGATTTTCTCGCTGATGGAGACGTCCTTGGTAGTTTACGTAAGTATAGTCATCAAGTCTAATTTTTACTCGTTTGTACAAGCATAATAAAAGCCGCTTTGTCAACAAATTGGGCAATCAAAGCTCGTCGTTGTTGTTGTTATAAAACATGGTGGGTGGCCGGCAGTTCAGCCTGATTAAACCACACTCTACTGAAAACAATCAGCAGGGGCCAGTTTGTTTGATCAAGTACTGTGAGAATAATCGGATTATTAGTTAATCCGACTACCATGTAGCTGTTAATGTAGCTGTATGATTATGATGTGATAAACAAGAACCCAGCCCGCCTCAGTTGGGACTGCTGGTAGTGTTTCATAATTTTATTGTGAAAAGACACACTGAACAGGAAATTAATGTGCCATATGTCTTCTAACTTGTCTTATAACAACAACAACGACGAGCTTTGATTGCCCAATTTGTTGACAAAGTGGCTTTTATTATGCTTGTACAAACGAGTAAAAATTAGACTTGATGAATATACTTACGTAAACTACCAATGACGTCTCCATCAGTGAGAAAATCTGACGAAACGAGGCAAAATACAATAACCGCCTTCCCTCCTGCACATGTTTACAGTAGCAGACAGCTAAACCGGAACAGACCAAAGTGCCGTGAGCGCTAGCGCCACCTTGCGACCGAAACCGGTATTAGGAATAGCGCAAAAGGCGGATTGAATTTATTCACCAATATTGAAACATCGCACATGTACATCAATGGCATTCAAAATCAAATATTGCCAATTATATATAATTTGGCTGGAATAAAACCCCAAGTGGCTTGTTCTATCCCCCCAAAAAACTTAAAACATTTATATAATGAGCATCGACGATTGATGAGGAATACAAAAAAGCAATATAGCATATCTATATAAATATCCATGCAATAACTGTGAAGCAGGTCAGTTTTCAATGAGGTGCTGTTTTAGTTTTGAATTAAATAATGAGAAAGAGTTTATACTTTTCATGGATGGAGGCAACTTGTTCCACTTCCGGGGTCCTTTAACTTTGAGAGAATAAAATGAGTGATTTGAGCGATAGATTGGTCTATATAGATTGAAAAGTTGTCCCCTAGTGTTGTATCGATGTACATCGGATTGTTTTGTGAAATACGTCTGAAAATTTAACGGTAGTGAGTCTAGATGATGGCAAATTTAAGGACCGTTAATAGACAGAAGTACAAGTTCAGCTTATGTAAAATGCTAAATTCTGTGAATAATGGTAATGTATAGTCACGTCTTTCTGATAGCGTTATCACTCTTATGGCGCGTTTTTTGTAGCAAAAATAAGGAATTTAAATGGGTAGTGAATATGTTCACCCATAGCACATTGCAATACGGAAAATAAGGTAGTATCATTGAATAGTAAAGAATAAATAAAGTTCTTTAATTTATGACATTTTTAATATGGTTGATGATCCCTATGTTCCATGATATCTTATTGGATATGTAATTAATATGAGATTCCTGTTTAGCTGATCATTGAGATATATACCTAAGAATTTGAACAGGTGAACACGCTCTATTTCTGTATCGCAAATAAACAATGGGGGAATAAGTGCTGTTGTTCTATGTACGTTGGGTTTTATTAACATATATTTCGTTTTCTTTATATTTAATGACAATCGAATGCAGCAAAACCAGGTATGTAGCTTTTGAAGTTCCTGTGACATGGTAGTAATAGCATCGGATAGATGTGTGGATGAATATACAACGCTGGTGTCATCAGCGAACAAAACAGTTTTTAATACGTCTGTTGCGTTGCTTATATCATTAACATAGAGAAGAAAAAGGACGGATCCTTGGGGAACACCACACGCTACATGCATTGGCTCAAATAAGGTGCCGTTGTGAACTACTATATAGTTTGTGACCAAACCGACAGATAGCTATTAAGCCAAATATTTGACAGACCACGAAAGTCATAGTGTTCAAGTTTCGATAGTAAAACATTATGGTTGACCGTGTCAAATGCTTTGGATAGATCAAGAAAAGAAACAATACTATAGTATTTAGATTCTTTGGCAGAGATCAGTGTGCCATATAAGGAGCGCGCTGCTAGAGAAGTCGAACGATTGGCTCGAAAACCGTATTGTTTCGGGGACATAGTCCCATTTCCATCTAAAAAGTTTGTTATTTTAATGACAGCAAGTTTCTCAAGTATTTTGCTGAAACACGGTAGGACAGATATTGGTCTATAGTTAGATAAAGTTGAAGGATCATCAGATTGGAAAATATGAGTTACTTTGGCTCGTTTTAACAAGTTAGGCACTATTCCTGATGTAAATGATGCATTCATTATATATCATAATGGGAAAGAAATATGATCAGAGACTACTTTAATTATACAGACATACGTATGTCATCCAAACAAGGCTATGTATAGATTTTAGATTTAGTTTTGTTTGTTTCACCTCATCAAATTGAAAATTATTTGGAACAGGGTTACAGAGATAATCATTGAAATTTGACGATGATGTTGGAATTTGACTGTCGAGATTCGAGGCAACTGTACTGAAATATTCATTAAATTCGTTAGCTATAGTTTGGTTGTCTTTTATTTTCTCGCCATTTATATAAAATGATTCGGGGGTTTGCTTGGATTTGTTTTTATTTATAAGTTGGTTTAATACCTTCCATGTTCCTCTAATGTCCAAATTACTTTCATTAAATTTTGTTCAAAATATTGTTTTCTAGAAATTCGAATGATATGATTTAATTTGTTTTTTTTAATCTCTATATTGTTTGCGAATGGTGCCATCCTGAGTAACAAGATGTAGTCGGTAAAGCCTATTTTTTCATGTATAGAGTTCAAAATTGCATAGGTTATCCAAGGTTTAATAATCTTGTTTGTCGAAATAGTGAAAGTTGTCAAGGGAAAGTATTCATCATAAATGGCGTAAAATTGAGAGAGGAAATCGTTCAATAAAATATCAGGGTCATTACAATGATAATCTATGTGGCTTCAGTCTGTTTCACGAATTCTATGCAGAAGTAAGTCTTTTTGTGCTCGGGTGATTTTACGGTATATTTATAGATTATGTTTTGTTGGGCCGGTTTACAACTTAAAACTGTTTGGAATATCGGGAAGTGATCTGTAATGTCAATTAGAAAAATGCCTGACAATAAGTTTTCTTCGTGGAAATTTGTGAATATATAGTTTATAAGTATAACTTTTTTGAACTTTTTAGTCTATAAGTGTTGCTGTTCGTTCTCGGACTCTTGTTGGCTTTGTGATCAGCGGAAAGAAGTAGTGTGATTTCATTGTTCCAATGTAGTCCTTGGATGGTAGGTGTCTGTCACCCATCAATACACAGTTATTTTTTTGGACATCAGGTGACTTTAGAACTGAGAGCAAATAGTTATTAAAAATGTTTACATTTCTGCCAGGTGGTCGGTAAAATAATCCCACTATGTATTTTTTTTATTTAATATAATTTCCAAGAAGAGAGATTCATACTCGCCATTGTCATTAAAGCTTGAAAGATTCTCTCGAACTTTAAAACTTCTGATATTTTCAGTGACATAAAAAATTAGTCCACCCTCTCTCCTTTTTGCCCTTGATGATGGAAATGGTATATAGCCAGGTATGTCAAATAACTTCTCAGCAGCAGGATTTAGCCAACTTTCGGCAAAACCCAGAACAGAGAATTCGAATTTTAAATGATGTATGAAACCAGTAATTTCTGAGAAATGCTTTTTAAGGCTTCTGGCATTTAAGTGCTAAAAGGACAATGCAGTTTCATTACTTTGAACACGCGGTATGTTGTATCAGGAAGGAAAGTTGCCTCAGTGTAATAGTTTGACTGGTGACTATTAACAGTATTCCAGTGAGCAATTTCGACATCGTTATCATCAGTCAACGCTTTACAATGATCGATGTCATTTAATTCAAGCGGATTGAAACACATGTTATCTAGAAATTCAAGATTCATCGAAGAAGGCACAGGAGTGTAGGGAATAGAATTTCGTCGTAAAAAAATGGAAGAAATGATAATAAATTAGGAAGTGGAGCATCCTCAGTATTAATATTTTTATCCATAAGGCAATGCATTGATATAGACTGGCTGACCTAGAATCACAGTGCATGATAAATAACTAGATAAATGAACAAAAACAAGTACAAAAAATAACATAAAGCTATTGATGTTCTGCGTGTTAAACGTTTGATACATGTAGGTGATGAACGAGGTGTGCGGAAAGCTACAATCTGTAAAACTAAGGCATGATTGAATGTAAAAAATATACAGAACCAACAAGATGAAAACCGACGATCCTGGGTGGATTTTGGAAAATGCCATAATTGGCTAATCATTTCTGCTCTGTCAGATTAAAAGATATAGTAAGAAAAAAACAACAACTATATACTATAGTCATCTATACGACAAAAATAATTTTAAGGGTTTGTTGAACCAGTAACTGCTGTGGTATAATAGATTATTTAGATATTGTACCTATATTACAGTCGTTGAGATATTTTCCCTATCAAATCCGCGAAGTAATCCTATAATGCGACACAGTCAATTCACTCAATACCAGTTTGAACATTATAGTCTGCGGCGATAACCTTCGTGCTAACAAAAAGAGAAGTAACGGATCGAGAGCGAAAAGGATGTGCCTTGAAAACCATTGTATTCAGAAAAGCCGGAAGAGGTAGTTTATGTTGTTATGCAAATCTTGGATAGGTATTTTTAGTTGTACAACAGTGGCAGAACACATTGACCTCCGGATCCAGAAATCCGGACGACATTAAGCAGAGGAGAATGTCCGAGTAACTCTCCATTCCTTAAAAATAATGGAGCCGAGGTCCCGAAGGGTCCGAGGCCCATTGTCTTTCAGGAATGGAGAGTTACGAGGACATTCCGCTACTTAAAACACACCCACTCACAAAGGCCATGGTTTTAACACCGACACTAGTTTAACTGTCAAAGCAGTACATGTGCTGCAAGGCTAGAAGTTGTCGTGACGATGACGTCACGATAATGTGTCCTTTAAGACGACATGAATTTAACATTGTAAATGATGAACTCTGAATTAAGCTCGCTGATTCTGCCTGGTGCGCCTGGTCTTACATGCAGGACATTGTACGCATGACAGTAACTCGAAATGATGGTCGTCGAAGATCGATAAATTAGTTGTTTCCGATCGGGTGTGATTCAACCTCGATTAGTCATGCCTCTCGACACTTACAAAAGCAATCACAAGGTTGGTCGGAGAGTCTTGAGTAAATCAGCAGTGCTGAACAGATGGGTGGGGTTTGTGTCCAGAGAGAGAGACTGAAGTGAATTTTGACGCCGGGTGTGGATTTTACTTTTATATCGGTGGTATATAGATGGACTATATACACTCTGTTACTTGCCACATCTCTGAATGACATTGGATTCACTTGACACTTGTACAAGTTTATCACCAAACTCCAGGTAAATGATTTACTATACGCATACCATCGTATTACTGTGTCAGTCTTACTGAAGACTGTCACCCACACTCAGGATTCGTGACTTCCGTCGTGACTGTCGCAGTTTGGTTATCTCATTAGCGTGAGAGACTGATATTCATTACTGTGTGTCGCAGATTGAAAACATACTGTCGCAGATTGAATAACTGATTCCCATGTGTCGCAAACTTATCACTGATTATTCTGTCGCAAACTGACTACTGATTATTCTGTGGCAAAGTGACTACTGACTACTCTGTCGCAAACTGATTACTGTGTCGCAAATTGGCTACATACTGTCGCAGATTGAATTACGGATTGCTGTGTGCGCAAACTGATGTGTGTCGCAGAATGGATACATACTGTCGCAGATTGAATTACTGATTGCCGTGTGTCGCAAATTGATTACTCTGTCGCAACCTGATCACGGTGTCGCGAACTGATGGTGTCGCATATTGGACAACTATTTCCTGTGTCGCGAACTGATTGCTGTTTCACATACTGGATTACTACCCACTGCTCACTGTGTCGCGAGCTGAACGTTGTCGCATATTGGATTACTATTCACTGTGTCGCAAATTGATTACTGTGTGTCGCGAACCGATTTCTGTGTTGTATTTGCAGATTGAAGTACTGTGACGGATTACGCTATGGACTACTTCACGCTGAACAGGTCAGGGAAAAGGACAAACTGGGATATATATTTCAACTGGGATATCATATCCCACTTTGGATTTTTTTTTTTTTTTTTTTTTTTTTTACTACTTTCCCATTTTTAAATAACATATTTTGATAGTTTTTCTGGTCGTACAAAGACATAGTGGTGACAGATGGGATGTACACTGCAACAACACGAACAAATAATGCACGTAATTGCAATATCGCACTGAATAATTTCAGCGAGAAAATTCTGCAAAATTAAAGTGGCCGGTTTATCTGCGATGCATATGAACGTTTTACATGCATACTATCATAGAGGAACAGGAGTCGTAGGACTCGCTCATATTAAAGGTGAACATTCGTAAACATTTCGTAATAAATCTAAGTACATTTTCTACTAGTTTTAACTGTACAGGCTCGTTGAACCATAGATGGATAAAAAAAATGTTAGGTCTATTGTTGCATACACCACATATCATGTCCATTTGGACAAATTAACTGCAACCTGTCTTGACCGACAATCAGTCCAAATGCAACATCTTATTGAGGCAGTGCTTTTTCGGGACTTGGGTTATCTCCCTTTCCTAGGTTAAGAGATAAGATTTCCTTTAAAAGCCTTCTAGCCGAGACTTTTGCACAGCAACATCCATCCAATTTGATAGATTTTGATAGACAGTGTGATTATCTGCAAACAGTTAGAATTTAAGAAAAAGTTAAATACAATTTGTATGAATTTTTCATGAATAATATGCTTCAAAACTAGGGCTATTCCCTATGATTTCTGGGCACAGGCCCGCAAAACAAGAGTCGAAGTATGGGGTCTCTATATATAACCCCATAGAGACCCCATACTTCGACACTTCACCGTAATACCACCGTTCACACCCCCCAAAACTCTTGTTTTGCGGGCCTGTGCTTCTGGGTTATCACATTGAGCATGGGTCAGTTCACTTAACGTTGTCTACATCTAAAAAATGCACACCAAACTATATTTTTTCTTTGTTGTTT